>LR738713.1:4623564-4634766 GCA_902687465.1 Secale cereale | reverse complement strand
CCCGGGGTGCGTTTACATGTCGGTCATCAACACTCAAAGTTTTGGCCGATTCTGACCCGTTTCGTGGACTACTACTCACCGTTTTGGGGTCCTGATGCGATTTCCATAGTTGATAAACCCCAAGGAGCGCTTACGTGTCGGTTGTCAGCACTCGCAATTTAGGCCGATTTTGGCCTGTTTCGTGGACTATTACTCACTGTTTTGGTGTCCCTGAATGATTTTCAAGATTGACGAACCCCGGGGTGCGTTTACGTGTCGGTCATCAACACTCGCGGTTTTGGCCGATTCTGGCATGTTTTGTGGACTACTAGTCACTGTTTTGGGGTCCCGGAGTGATTTCCAGGATTTACGAACCCAGGGGTGCGTTTACGTGTCGTTTATCAACACTAGTGGTTTTTGTCGATTCTGACCCGTTTCGTGACTATTACTCACTGTTTTGGGATCCCGGAGTGTGATTTACGAACCCAGTGGTGCGTTTATGTGTCGGTCATCAACACTCGAAGTTTTGACCGATTCTGACCCGTTTCGTGGACTATTACTCACCGTTTTGGGGACCTGAAGCGATTTCCATAGTTGCTAAACCCCAAGGTGCGCTTACGTGTCGGTTATCAGCATTCGCAGTTTTGGCCGATTTTGGCCTGTTTCGTGGACTATTACTCACTGTTTTGGTGTCTCGGAGTGGTTTTCAAGATTGACGAATCCAGGGTGCGTTTACGTGTCGGTCATCAACACTCACGGTTTTGGCCGATTCTGGTATGTTTTGTGGACTATTACTCATAGTTTTGGGGTCCCGGTGTGATTTCCAGGATTGACGAACGCATGGGTGCCTTTACGTGTCGTTCATCAACACTAGTGGTTTTTGTCGATTCTGACGATTTCGTGGACTATTACTCATCGTTTTGGGGTCCCGGAGTGATTTCCAGGATTATTAACCCCGGGGTGCGTTTATGTGTCGGTCATCAACTCTCGAAGTTTGGCCGATTCTGACCCGTTTCATGGACTATTAATCACCGTTTTGGAGTCCCGAAGCGATTTCCATAGTTGCTAAACCCCAAGGTGCGCTTACGTGTCGGTTATCAGCATTTGCAGTTTTGGCCGATTTTGGCCTGTTTCCTGGACTATTTCTCACTGTTTTGGTGTCCTGGAGTGATTTTCAAGATTGACGAACCCCGGGGTGCGTTTACGTGTCGGTCATCAACACTCGCGGTTTTGGCCGATTCTGGCATGTTTTGTGGACTATTACTCACCGTTTTGGGTGTTGGAAATATGCCCTAGAGGCAATAATAAAAGTATTATTATTATATTTCCTTGTTCATGATAATTGTCTGTTATTCATGCTTGAATTGTATTGTACGGATACAGCGATACATGTGTGAATATATAGACCACAATGAGTCCCTGGTAAGCCTCTAGTTACTAGCTCGTTAATCAATAGATGGTCACGGTTTCCTGACCATGGACATAAGATGTCAGTGATAACGGGATCACATCATTAGGAGAATGATGTGATGGACAAGACCCAATTCTGAGCCTAGCACGAGATCGTATAGTTCGTAATGCATAAGCTTTTCGGTGTCAAGTATTTATTCCTTAGACCATGAGGTTGTGCAACTCCCGGATACCGTAGGAATACTTTGGGTGTGCCAAACGTCACAACGTAACTGGGTGACTATAAAGGTACGCATCGGGTATCTCCGAAAGTGTCTGTTGAGTTGGTACGAACCGAGACTGGGATATTGTCACTCCGTGTGAGGGAGAGGTACCTCTAGGCCCACTCGGTAAGACATCATCATAATGAGCTCAAGGTGACTAAGGAGTTAGTCACGGGATGATGGATTACGGAACGAGTAAAGAGACTTGCCATGACGAGATTGAACAAGGTATCGGGTATACCGACGATCAAATCTCGGGCAAGTACCGTACCGATAGACAAAGGGAGTAACATACGGGATTGAGTGAATCCTTGACACAATAATTCATCCGATGAAGATCATCGCGGAACACGTGGTAACCAACATGGGTATCCAGATCCCGCTGTTGGTTATTGACCGGAGAGTCGTCTCGGTCATGTCTGCGTGTCTCCCGAACCCGTAGGGTCTACACACTTAAGGTTCGGTGACGCTAGGGTCGTAGAGATACATGCACGTGGAAACCCGAAAGTTGTTCGGAGTCCCGGATGAGATCCCGGATGTGACGAGGAGTTCCGGAATGGTCCGGAGGTAAAGAATGATATATAGGAAGTCCAGTTTCGGCCATCGGGTGAACTCCGGGGGTCACCGGGAGTGTCCCGGGACCACCGGAGGGGTCCCGGGGGTCCACCGGGTGGGGCCACCCATCCCGGTGGGTCCCCTAGGCCGCAAGAGGGAAGGGGCCAGCCCCAGGTGGGCTGGCGCACCACTTGGGCCCCCCTCCATGCGCCTAGGGTTGAAACCCTAGGGGAGGGGGGCGCCCCCTATGCCTTGGGGGGCAAGTTCCTCCCCTAGGCCGCCGCCCCCTTGCAGATGGGATCTGCCAGGGCCGGTGCCCCCATGGCCCCTATATATAGTGGGGGGGGGAGAGGGCAGCTGCACCCAAGCCTCTCGCGCCTCTCCCCCTCCCGTCACACCTTTCTACTCCTCCGCAGGGCGCCGGCGAAGCCCTGCAGGATTTCCCGCTGCATCCACCACCACGCCGTCGTGCTGCTGGATCTCCGACGACCTCTCCTCCCCCCTTGCTGGATCAAGAAGGAGGTGACGTTGCTGTACCGGACGTGTGTTGAACGCGGAGGTGCCATCCGTTCGGCGCTAGATCATCGGTGACGAAGAACGCGAAGAGTACGACTACTTCATCCACGCTTCTTCGAACGCTTCCGCTCGCGATCTACAAAAGGGTATGTAGATGCACTCTAATATGCTCGTTGCTAGATGTTTCCTTAGATTGATCTTGGTGAAAGCATAGAATTTTTTTGAATTCTGCTACGTTCCCCAACAGTGGCATCTGAGCTATGTCCTTTGCGTGGCATCTTGCACGAGTAGAACACAAAGCAGTTGTGGGCGTTGAGTTTGCTCAATTTTCTTACCGTTACTAGTCTAATCTTGATTCGGCGGTATTGTGGGATGAAGCGGCCCGGACCGACCTTACACGTACACTTACGTGAGACTGGTTCCACCGACAGACATGCACTAGATGCATAAGGTGGCTGGCGGGTGTCTGTCTCTCCTACTTTAGTCGGATCGGATTCGATGAACAGGGTCCTTACGAAGGGTAAATAGAAATTGACAAATCACGCTGTGGCTTTTGCGTAGGTAAGAAACGTTCTTGTTAGAAAACCTATAGAAGCCACGTAAAAACTTGCAACAACAATTAGAGGTCGTCTAACTTGTTCTTGCAGCATGTGCTATGTGATATGGTATGGCCAAGAAGATGTGATGAATGATATATGTGATGTATGAGATTGATCATGTTCTTGTAATAGGGAATCACGACTTGCATGTCGACGAATTTGACAACCAGCAGGAGCCATAGGAGTTGTCTTAATTATTGTATGACCTGCGTATCACTGAATAACGCCATGTAATTACTTTACTTTATTGCTAAACGTTAGCTATAGTAGTAGAAGTAATAGTTGGCGTGACGACTTCTTCAAGACACGATGATGGAGATCATGATGATGGAGATCATGGTGTCGAGCCGGTGACAAAGATGATCATGGTGCCCCGAAGATGGAGATCCAAGGAGCAAGATGATATTGGCCATATCATGTCACTTTAATTGATTGCATGTGATGTTTATCATGTTTATGCATCTTGTTTACTTAGAACAACGGTAGTAAATAAGATGATCTCTCACTAAAATTTCAAGAATTGTGTTCCCCCTAACTGTGCACCGTTGCTAAGGATCGTTGTTCCGAAGCACCACGTGATGATCGGGTGTGATAGGTTCTAACATTCGCATACAACGGGTGTAAGCCAGATTTACACAAGCAATACACTTAGGGTTCACTTGACGAGCCTAGCATGTACAGACATGGCCTCGGAACACGGAAGACCGAAAGGTCGAACATGAGTCGTATAGAAGATACGATCAACATGAAAGTGTTCACCGTTGATGACTAGTCCGTCTCACGTGATGATCGGACACGGGCTAGTCGATTTGGATCATGTATCACTTAGATGACTAGAGAGATGTCAATCTGAGTGGGAGTTCATTAAAATTTGATTAGATGAACTTAATTATCATGAACTTAGTCTAAAAATCTTTACAATATGTCTTGTAGATCAAATGGCCCACGCTCAGGTTTCCCTCAACTTCAACGCGTTCCTAGAGAAAACCAAGCTGAAAGACGATGGTAGCAACTATACGGATTGGGTCCGTAACCTGAGGATTATCCTCATAGCTGACAAGAGATCATATGTCCTTGAAGCACCGCTAGGTGATGCACCCATTCTCCCAGCGACCCAAGACGTTATGAACGCCTGGCAGTCGCGTTGTGATGATTACTCCCTGGTTCAGTGCGGCATGCTTTACAACTTAGAGTCGGGGCTCCAAAAGCGTTTTGAGCACCACGGAGCATATGCGATGTTCCAAGAGCTGAAAATAGTTTTCCAAGCTCATGCCCGAGTCGAGAGATATGACGTCTCCGACGCATTCTACAACTGTAAGATGGAGGAAAACAGTTCTGTCAGTGAGCACGTCCTCAAGATTTCTGGTTTGCACAACCGCTTGTCTCAGTTGGGAATGAATCTCCCAGACGAAGCGGTCGTTGACAGAATCCTCCAGTCGCTCCCACCTAGTTTCAAGAGCTTCGTGTTAAATTTCAATATGCAGGGGATGGAGAGGTCCATTCCCGAGGTGTATTCAATGCTGAAATCAGCGGAGGTGGATATCAAGAAAGAACATCAAGTGTTGATGGTCAATAAAACCACCAAGTTCAAGAAAGGCAAGGGTAAAAAGAACTTCAAGAAGGACGGCAAAGGAGTTGTCGCGCCCGGTAAGCCAGTTACCGGGAAGAAGCCAAAGAATGTACCCAAGTCTGAAACTGAGTGTTTTCATTGCAAGGGAACGGGTCACTGGAAGCGGAACTGCCCCAAATACTTAGCAGACAAGAAGGCTGGCAACGTCAAAGGTATATATGATATACATGTTATTGATGTGTACCTTACCAGCGCTCGTAGTAGCTCCTGGGTATTTGATACCGGTGCAGTTGCTCACATTTGTAACTCAAAGCAGGAGCCGCAGAATAAGCGGAGACTGGCGAAGGATGAGGTGACGATGCGCGTCGGGAATGGTTCCAAGGTCGATGTGATCGCCGTCGGCACGCTGCCTCTACATCTACCCTCGGGATTAGTTTAAACCTTAATAATTGTTATTTAGTACCAGCTTTGAGCATGAACATTGTATCTGGATCTCATCTTATGCGAGATGGCTACTCATTTAAATCGGAGAATAATGGTTGTTCTATTTATTTGAGAGATATGTTTTATGGTCATGCCCCGCTGGTCAATGGTTTATTTTTGATGAATCTCGAACGTGATGATACACATATTCATAGTGTAGATGCCAAAAGATGTAAAGTTGATAATGATAGTCCCACATACTTGTGGCATTGCCGCCTTGGTCATATTGGTGTCAAGCATATGAAGAAGCTCCATTCAGATGGACTTCTAGAGTCTCTTGATTACGAATCATTTGACACGTGCGAACCATGCCTCTTGGGCAAGATGACCAAGACTCCGTTCTCCGGAACAATGGAGCGAGCAACCAACTTGTTGGAAATCATACATACCGATGTGTGCGGTCCAATGAGTGTTGAGGCTCGCGGAGGCTATCGTTATGTTCTCACCCTCACAGATGACTTGGGTAGATATGGGTATATCTACTTGATGAAACACAAGTCTGAGACCTTTGAAAAGTTCAAGGAATTTCAAAATGAGGTTGAGAATCAACGTGACAGAAAAATAAAATTCTTGCGATCGGATCATGGGGGTGAATATTTAAGTCATGAATTTGGCACGCACCTTAGGAACTGTGGAATTGTTTCACAGTTGACACCGCCCGGAACACCTCAACGTAACGGTGTG
Source organism: Secale cereale (assembly GCA_902687465.1). Classification (NCBI taxonomy): domain Eukaryota; kingdom Viridiplantae; phylum Streptophyta; class Magnoliopsida; order Poales; family Poaceae; genus Secale; species Secale cereale. The sequence goes on along the minus strand of LR738713.1, from coordinate 4,628,707 downwards.
TCCGAACGTCGAAATCTTACTCTGTTGGACATGGTGCGATCTATGATGTCCCTCACCGATTTACCGCTATCTTTTTGAGGTTATGCTTTAGAGACTGCCGCATTCACTTTAAATAGGGCTCCATCGAAATCCGTTGGGACGACACCGTATGAACTTTGGTTTGGCAATAAACCGAAGCTGTCGTTTCTGAAAGTTTGGGGTTGCGATGCTTATGTCAAGAAACTTCAACCTGAAAAGCTCGAACCCAAATCGGAAAAATGCGTCTTCATAGGATACCCAAAGGAAACGATTGGATACACCTTCTACCACAGATCCGAAGGCAAAGTCTTTGTTGCCAAGAGTGGATCCTTTCTGGAGAAAGTGTTTCTCTCGAAAGAAGTGAGTGGGAGGAAAGTAGAACTTGATGAGGTGACAGTCACCCCTCCTGAACCGAAAAGTAGCGCAGCGCAGGAAATTGTTCCTGAGGTGCCTGCACCGACAAGGGAGGAAGTTGATGATGATGATCATGAAGAAACAGATCAAGTTACTACTGAACTTCGAAGGTCCACAAGGGCACGTTCCGCACCAGATTGGTACGGCAACCCTGTCATGGAAATCATGTTGTTAGACAACGGTGAACCTTCGAACTATGAAGAAGCGATGGCGGGCCTGAATTCCAATAAATGGCTTGGAGCCATGAAACCCGAGATAGAATCCATATGAAAACAAAGTATGGACTTTGGTGGACTTGCCTGATGATAGGCACGCCATAGAAAATAAATGGATATTTAAGAAGAAGACATACGCGGATGGTAATGTGACCATCTATAAGGCTCGGCTTGTCGCTAAGGGTTATCGACAAGTTCAAGGGATTGACTACGACGAGACTTTCTCTCCCGTAGCGATGCTGAAGTCAGTCAGAATCATGTTAGCTATTGCCGCATTCTATGATTATGAGATACGGCAAATGGACGTCAAAACGACATTCCTTAATGGCTTCCTCAAGGAAGAACTGTATATGATGCAGCCGGTAGGTTTTGTCGATCCAGAGAACGCTAACAAGGTATGCAAGCTCCAGCGCTCGATCTACGGGCTGGTGCAAGCATGTCGGAGTTGGAATATTCACTTTAATGATGTGATCAAAGCGTTTGGCTTTATACAGACTTATGGAGAAGCCTGTATTTACAAGAAAGTGAGTGGGAGCTCTGTAGCATTTCTCATATTATATGTGGATGACATATTGCTGATGGGAAATGATATAGAATTCTTGGAAAGTGTAAAGGCCTACTTGAATAAGAGTTTTTCAATGAAGGACCTTGGAGAAGCAGCTTACATATTAGGCATCAAGATCTATAGAGATAGATCAAGACGCCTCATCGGTCTTTCACAAAGCACATACCTTGACAAGATATTGAAAAAGTTCAATATGGATCAGTCCAAGAAGGGGTTCTTACCTGTTTTGCAAGGTATGAGATTGAGCAAGGCTCAGTCCCCGACCACGGCAGAAGATAGAGAAAAGATGAATGTCATTCCCTATGCCTCAGCCATAGGTTCTATCATGTATGCCATGCTGTGTACCAGACCTGATGTGAACCTTGCCATAAGTTTAGTAGGGAGGTACCAAAGTGATCCCGGTATGGAACACTGGACAGCGGTCAAGAACATCCTAAAGTACCTGAAAAGGACTAAGGATATGTTTCTCGTTTATGGAGGTGACGAAGAGCTCGTCGTAAAAGGTTACGTCGATGCTAGCTTCGACACAGATTTGGATGACTCTAAGTCACAAACCGGATACATGTATATTTTGAATGGTGGAGGAGTCAGCTGGTGCAGTTGCAAGCAGAGAGTCGTGGCACATTCTACATGTGAAGCGGAGTACATAGATGCTTGCGAAGCAGCACAAGAAGGAGTCTGGATGAAGGAGTTCATCACCGACCTAGGAGTCATTACCAAGGAGCCCAGGTTTCACAAGAAGACCAAGCACATCAAGCGCCGTTTCAACTCCATCCGGAATTATGTTCAAGATGGAGACATAGATATTTGTAAAGTGCATGCGGATCTGAATGTTGCAGACCCGTTGACTAAACCTCTTCCACGGGCAAACCATGATCAACACCAGAACTCTATGGGTGTTCGATTCATCACAATGTAACTAGATTATTGACTCTAGTGCAAGTGGGAGACTGTTGGAAATATGCCCTAGAGGCAATAATAAAAGTATTATTATTATATTTCCTTGTTCATGATAATTGTCTGTTATTCATGCTTGAATTGTATTGTACGGAAAAAACGATACATGTGTGAATATATAGACCACAATGAGTCCCTGGTAAGCCTCTAGTTACTAGCTCGTTAATCAACAGATGGTCACGGTTTCCTGACCATGGACATAAGATGTCAGTGATAACGGGATCACATCATTAGGAGAATGATGTGATGGACAAGACCCAATTCTGAGCCTAGCACGAGATCGTATAGTTCGTAATGCATAAGCTTTTCGATGTCAACTATTTATTCCTTAGACCATGAGGTTGTGCAACTCCCGGATACCGTAGGAATACTTTGGGTGTGCCAAACGTCACAACGTAACTTGGTGACTATAAAGGTACACATCGGGTATCTCCGAAAGTGTCTGTTGAGTTGGTACGAACCGAGACTGGGATATTGTAACTCCGTGTGACGGAGAGGTACCTCTGGGCCCACTCGGTAAGACATCATCATAATGAGCTCAAGGTGACTAAGGAGTTAGTCACGGGATGATGGATTACGGAACGAGTAAAGAGACTTGCCATGACGAGATTGAACAAGGTATCGGGTATACCAACGATCGAATCTCGGGCAAGTACCGTACCGATAGACAAAGGGAATAACATACGGGATTGAGTGAATCCTTGACACAGTGGTTCATCCGATGAAGATCATCGAGGAACACGTGGGAACCAACATGGGTATCCAGATCCCGCTGTTGGTTATTGACCGGAGAGTCGTCTCGGTCATGTCTGCGTGTCTCCCGAACCCGTAGGGTCTACACACTTAAGGTTTGGTGACGCTAGGGTCGTAGAGATACATGCACGTGGAAACCCGAAAGTTGTTCGGAGTACCGGATGAGATCCCGGACGTGACGAGGAGTTCCGGAATGGTTCGGAGGTAAAGAATGATATATAGGAAGTCCAGTTTCGGCCATCGGGTGAACTCCGGGGGTCACCGAGAGTGTCCCGGGACCCCTCCATTGGGTCCACCGGGTGGGGCCACCCATCCCGGTGGGTCCCTAGGCCGCAAGAGGGAAGGGGCCAGCCCCAGGTGGGCTCGCGCACCACTTGGGCCCCCCTCCATGCGCCTAGGGTTGAAACCCTAGGGGAGGGGGGCGCCCCCTATGCCTTGGGGGGCAAGTTCCCCCCCTAGGCCGCCGCACCCCCTTGCAGATGGGATTTGCCAGGGCCGGAGCCCCCCTGGCCCCTATATATAGTGGGGGGGGGAGAGGGCAGCCGCACCCAAGCCTCTGGCGCCTCTCCCCCTCCTGTCACACCTTTCTACTCCTCCGCAAGGCGCCGGCGAAGCCCTCCAGGATTTCCCGCTGCATCCACCACCACGCCGTCGTGCTGCTGGATCTCCGACGACCTCTCCTCCCCTCTTGCTGGATCAAGAAGGAGGTGACGTTGCTGTACCGGACGTGTGTTGAACGCGGAGGTGCCGTCCGTTCGGCGCTAGATCATTGGTGACGAAGAACGCGAAGAGTACGACTACTTCATCCACGCTTCTTCGAACGCTTCCGCTCGCGATCTACAAAAGGGTATGTAGATGCACTCTAATATGCTCGTTGCTAGATGTTTCCTTCGATTGATCTTGGTGAAAGCGTAGAAATTTTTTGAACTCTGCTTCGTTCCCCAACATTGGGGTCCCAGAGTGATTTCCAGGATTTACGAACCCCGGTGTGCGTTTACATGTCGTTCATCAACGCTCGAAGATTTGGCCGCTTGTGACCCGTTTCGTGGACTACTACTCACAGTTTTGGGGTCCTGATGCGATTTCCATAGTTGATAAACCCCAAGGAGCGCTTACGTGTCGGTTGTCAGCACTCGCAGTTTAGGCCGATTTTGGCCTGTTTCGTGGACTATTACTCACTATTTTGGTGTCACGGAGTGATTTTCAAGATTGACGAACCCAGGGTGCGTTTACGTGTCGGTCATCAACACTCGCAGTTTTGGCCGATTCTGGCATGTTTCGTGGACTATTACTCACCGTTTTGGTGTTCCTGAGTGGTTTTCAAGATTTTCGAACCCCGGGGTGTGTTTACGTGTCGGTCATCAACACTCGTGGTTTTGGCCGATTCTGGCATGTTTGTGGACTACTACTCACTGTTTTGGGGTCCCGGAGTGATTTCCGGGATTTACGAACCCAGGGGTGCGTTTACGTGTCGTTTATCAACACTAGTGGTTTTTGTCGATTCTGACCCGTTTCGTGACTATTACTCACTGTTTTGGGGTCCCGGAGTGATTTCCAGGATTTACGTACCCAGTGGTGCGTTTATGTGTCAGTCATCAACACTCGAAGTTTTGGCCGATTCTGACCCGTTTCGTGGACTATTACTCACCGTTTTGGGGACCTGAAGCTATTTCCATAGTTGCTAAACCCCAAGGTGCGCATACGTGTCGGTTATCAGCATTCGCAGTTTTGGCCGATTTTGGCCTGTTTCGTGGATTATTACTCACTGTTTTGGTGTCCGGGAGTGGTTTTCAAGATTGACGAACCCCAGGGTGCGTTTACCTGTCGGTCATCAACACTCGCGGTTTTGGCCGATTCTGGCATGTTTTGTGGACTATTACTCATAGTTTTGGGGTCCCGGAGTGATTTCCAGGATTTACGAACGCAGGGGTGCGTTTACGTGTCGTTCATCAACACTAGTGGCTTTGTCGATTCTGACCATTTCGTGGACTATTACTCACCGTTTTGGGGTCCCGGAGTGATTTCCAGGATTTACGAATCCCGGGGTGCGTTTATGTGTCGGTCATCAACTCTCGAAGTTTGGCCGATTCTGACCCGTTTCATGGACAATTACTCACCATTTTGGGGTCCCGAAGCGATTTCCATAGTTGCTAAACCCCAAGGTGCGCTTACGTGTCGGTTGTCAGCACTCGCAGTTTAGGCCGATTTTGGCCTGTTTCGT
>LR738713.1:4568537-4579161 GCA_902687465.1 Secale cereale | reverse complement strand
GTCGATTCTGACCATTTCGTGGACTATTACTCACCGATTTGGGGTCCCGGAGTGATTTCTAGGATTTACGGTCCCCGGGGTGCGTTTATGTGTCGGTCATCAACACTCGAAGTATTGGCCGATTCTGACCCGTTTCATGGACTATTACTCACCGTTCTGGGGTCCCGAAGCGATTTCCATAGTTGCTAAACCCCAAGGTGCGCTTACGTGTCGGTTATCAGCATTCGCAGTTTTGGCCGATTTTGGCCTGTTTCGTGGACTATTACTCACCGTTTTGGTATCCCGGAGTGGTTTTCAAGATTGACGAACCCCAGGGTGCGTTTACGTGTCGGTCATCAACACTCGTGGTTTTGGCCGATTCTGGCATGTTTTGTGGACTATTACTCACAGTTTTGGGGTCCCGGAGTGATTTCTAGGATTTACGAACGTAGGGGTGCGTTTACGTGTCATTCATCAACACTAGTGGTTTTTGTCAATTCTGACCATTTCGTGGACTATTGATACGTCCAAAACGTATCTATAATTTCTGCTTGCTCCACGCCTCTTTTGGGTGATATTGCTATGTTATTTATACACTTCCATACACTTTTGATCATATTTGGACTAACCTATTAACTCAGTGCACCCCAGTGCCAGTTTCTGTTTTCGGCTGTTTTTGTATTTCAGGTTTTCACATTACGAGAACTGCCAGAAAAAATCCAGAAAAATTATATAAAAATTCAGTGTTCCGGAAGCTTCCATGCGGCCAAAGTAGGGCCGGAGGGGACCCACAGGGGCTCCAGGCGGCCTGCCCACGCGGCCCCCCCTGGCCGCGCCGGGGGGGGGGGGCGCCTGGGCACCCCTGACCCCCTCTTATGCCCCCCTTTGGCATATATTTACACCGTGTCGCGGAAACCCTGATTCCAGACCCTTTTTCTCCAGACGCGATTCCGATCTCCGCCGCCATCGCCATCAAGCTTCGGGGGACCAGAATTCCAGCGCCGGCACCCTGCCGGGACGGGGAAGTGCCCCCGGATTCATCTCCATCGACGTTGCTTCCTCCCTCCATGATGCGGGAGTAGTTCCTTCTTGGGGCTGAGGTTCTTACCAGTAGCTATGTGGTCAATTCTCTCTCCCATGATGTGATCTTCGTTGTGATCATAGGCTATGTTAATCTAGGGTGATCCCATGATATTTCCCCTTCCTCTATGTATTGGATTGATGTATTCACTTGTCTTTATCTAGTATAATCCCCGAGACCAAGGTGACAGCGGTCTATTGGACATGGATTAGAAAAGTATTTTCATGAGTGATTTCCTCTCTTGTGTGTTGATTGAAGATTGAGAGTCTCTTGGTGCTTGTCTTTGACTATCCTTTAGATATGTTGTGGTGATTGTGGGACTCTCTTTGGATGGCCGCGGTGACATTGGGAAATCCTTAGATTGAGAACTACGAACTTTGAGGTGTGCTTTTGTAGCCCTACATAATTCTCGTCCTCTCTTGACCACGAAGGAATGACCTCCGAGTGTGTCCCCTTTGCATGTTTTATGGGAAATATCATGTGATTCGATTATGTTAATGTTGTTGGGAGTTGCCACTAGTGAAAGTATGAACCCTAGGCCTTGTTTCCACCATTGCAATACCATTTGTGCTCACGTTTACCACTTGTTTGCTTGCTGCACTTTTTATTACAGATTTATATTACTTTGCTTTGCCACTCCTATCATCCATATTTTACCATCTCTTCGCCGAACTAGTGCACCTATACAACTCCTAGTTGTATTAGGTGTGTTGGGGACACAAGAGACTTCTTGTATCTTAGTTGCAGGGTTGCTTGAGAGAGACCATCTTCAACCTCTACTTCCCTGAGTTCCATAAACCTTAGGTCATCCACTTGAGGGAAATTGCTGCTATCCTACAAACCTCTGCGCTTGGAGGCCCAACATAGTCTACAAGAGTAGAAGCGTGTGTAGACATCAAGCTATTTTTGGCGCCGTTGCCGGGGAAGTGAGCGCTTGAAGGTATATCTTTAGATCTTGCAATTAAATCTTTTTGTTTCTTGTTTTATTTCACTAGTTATGCTTATGGACAACCTTGCTATTGGATCGTTGCTTGCGGGAAGACGCCCTACACCTGTGGTGGTTGCTCCTCCCCCTACTGAAATTGTGCCCTATAAAATACCAGCTGGTATTATCGATTATGTTTTGGCTGATCGTTATGCAGGAGACAGACATCCCGGTGAACACTTGCTATATCTGTCACAACTATGTTCATTATTTAAGCTTGCAGGTGTATCAAGGGAGTTTGTCATGAGGAAATTATTTGCCTTGTCACTGAAAGGAAAAGCATTGGAATGGTATAGGCTACTAAATGACTCTCACCTGCTGGAGTGGGAAGAGATCCAGTCTCTCTTTTACTCCAAGTTTTATCCTCTTCATGAAGTCCATGAGAATAGGAATTATGTTTATAATTTTTATCCTCATGACGGAGAGAGCATAGCTCAAGCTTGGGGGAGACTGAAAACGTTAATGCTAAAATGTCCTAACCATGGGCTCCCCAAAGATATGATTATTACTAATTTCTATGCGAGGCTTTCTCGACAGGATAAAGATTTGCTCGACGCTTCCTCTATGGGTTCTTTCACAAACAAAAAGATTGATGCTAAATGGGAACTCCTTGAAAGAATTCAACGCAACACTGAAGATTGGGAGATCGACAAAGGTAAAGAGTCAGGTATAATTTATGAGTATGATTGCATTAAGTCCTTTGTTGAAACTACAAGTTTTAATAAGTTTAGTGCTAAGTTTGGGCTTGATTCTCAACTCCTTGTTGATTTCCTCAAATCTTTTGCTTCACATCTTAATATGCCTAAGGAGGATTGGATCGAGCATCATAAACCTTTTAAAGAGATTTGCAAATAAAATGAAATTGTTCATGATGATTGCAACGTGCATGATCCAATTCCTAAAAATGAAGTTTTATATAAGCATGTTAATTTTTGTGGAGTGGATAGACCTTGTGAAAGGCCTATGTATGAAGAAGAGAAGTATTGTAAGCAACATAAGCATGAAAGAACAATCACTTGGGTCAGAGATTTAAATGAAATTGCTAGAGAATTGTGTGACCTTTATCCTTTTACTTGTGAACTTTGCCGTATAGAGGGTCACTTTAATTTTCAATGCATGAACTTTCAAAACATAACTGTTAACCGGTTGTGTGATAACATGATCACCTCTGATCTTTATGATGAGCTTATGTTATTTTTGATGTGTGAAGAGTTATCAGAAAAGACTTCATGGCTAGATGTTAATGCCATAGGAATAAAAAACACTTTGCAAAATTGCCATCTCTAGTGTGTTGTTAATTGCCATGAAAATGATTACATAGGTAAGATTATAAAGGAGGGAACTTTACCAAAGTATTAAAATGTCTCTTATATTTCTGCTAATAAAAAGGAGAGTTTCTCCCAAGTTTCCCCTATTGGTTCTAATGATAAACCAGGATATGTGGAGAAGCTTCATCTCCAACCACCCCCTCCTAAGGTGAAGAAGAAGAAAAAGAAGAGGAGGAGGAAGAGGAGCAAAAAGGAAGAAGAATGGGTATCAACCTGGCCTGAGCATATTCCTCCCATCAACTTTTATCCTAACGGTTGTAAGTTTAAAGAAGAAGGTGAAGTCCATTGCCTTAATTATCATCTTGATGATACGTCCGTAGGTACTATTGAAGATGATTTTGATTATGATATGCATGTTACTTATTGTGATTGGGAAAATGATGATAATGCTGCATATGATCTTGAAAATCTTTTTGGTACCAACTCTGAAAGTGATGATATGGAAAGCTCTAAGCTTGGGGATAATAGGATTGCAAACACTTTACCCACTAGTGATGTGATAATTGATAATTCTTTTGCTAGTAAGAATAAAGACAACATGATTACAAATATAGTTGCTAGCAATGATAATGCTCTTCTCTACTATGATGATGTCATAACTCCAACCTATAGTGATTATAAAGGTACCTACGACATAAGGAGAAATTATCCTTATGAAACTTGTCATAATCATGGAGGGAATTACTCCCTTGTTGAACACCACCCTCCTAATACACAAGTAATCTATAGTGTTCAAGTTGTTTATGATAGTCCTACTCCCACTATTACCAATGAGAAAGATTATGCTTATGTGGAGAGTAAGAGTACCTTTTTGCATGTGGATCATGGTAACAATGCTTTACGTGATGCTTATATTGTTGAGTTCATCCATGATGCCACTGAAATTTATAATGAGAGAGGGAGACTTGGTTCTAAATATCTTAATAATAAGAAGTTTCCTCTCTTTATGGTGAATATTTTGAAGTTATGCTTGTTTTGCCTTCCTATGCTAGTTGCTTTGTGCTTCAATGAATTATTCTATTGCAATATTCCTATGCATAGGAAGCATGTTAGGCTTAAATGTGTTTGGTATTTGCTTCTTGATGCTCTCTTTTGTTCTTCAGCTCTTATTCCTACGAGAGCATCATTAAAGTCTTAAGCCTATCTTTATGGCTATAAAGAAAGAGCTCTAGGGAGACAACCCTTGTTATGTTTACTTTCAGTTTTAGTGGTCTTGATGTTTGTTACTACTGTAGCAACATCATTGTATCTTTATTTTTCAGCTTTGTGCCAAGTTTAGCCTCTGATTGCAAGAAAGTTCAAAAGTTGTGACGTGCTGTCCAGGAAACAGATTCTGTCCTTGGATAGAAAAATTCGTATAAAATCACCAGATCATCTTTTTGGTCTGAATTTTTTCGACAGCGTGCTCTATATAATTGTCTTTCGTGCGTCTGTTTTGAGTTTTTTGATTAGAGTTGCAGAAGTGCCCCGGACAAATCATTTACTACCTGCTGTTCTGTTTTTCACAGATTCTGTCCTGTTTTGCCTTTCCTTCATTTTGCGAACCTAGAGCTTGCTTTTTCTTTGCAAAAACCTTTTGGCAATCTTGAGAAACAGTAGAACTTCAAGAATATCTTTATTTCCAGCAAGGAACAATTATTTTATTATGGGTACTAACCTCGCTAATCAGATTATGATGAGTTATGTATGAAGGGGCTTTTCAAGTGTGCGAGGGAAGATGATAAAAAGATTCAGGAGTGTCAAACGCTCAAGCTTGGGGATGCCCCCATGCACCCCCAAGAAATATTCAAGGAGACTCAAGCGTCTAATCTTGGGGATGCCCCCGTGCATCCCCTTCTCCATCAACATTATCAGTTCGTCCTTCGTTCCACTATATTTTAATCACTTCATGTGTTATGTGCTATGCTTGGAGCGTCTTGTTTTAGTTTTCCTTTTAGTTTTCTTTAGCTTTTCATATCGAGTTGGAACTCAGCTTTCTTTATGTGGGAGAGAAACACGCTCCACTTCTACCTAGAACATAACATAGAATTTGCATGTCTATCTTTGCTGTGTGTGTTCTTTGTCTTTTAATAGCTACTATCATGCTTAGCTCTTAACTTTCATGCTTATCTTTTTAAAGAGCTTTTGTTTAATTGGTTGCTTGAACTCTCTTTAGTTATCATGTTTATCTTATTAAGAGAGTTTGCTTCCGTTGCATTGGTTGATATGTCTATGATAAAGATGCTACGTCCATAATGGCGCTTAGTACTTCATGTTTTCTTATGGTTAGTCTCAAATAGCTGGGGGGTTCCCAATGTGTTATTGGAGTACCAACATGATTTGTTTGCCTATGATGTGGTATGGTTTAGTAATATCTTCCTTCAAAGAATTTATTTTGATTGACTTGGCGTATGCTCACGCATATTTAAGACTGTAAAGAAAGTCTGTCAAGCCTTGATGATCTTTAGTTTCTGAGTAGCGATATAACTTCCATGCCTGATTCAATGTTGCTTTGTCGCTCTGCATGATTATGACCGTCATTGCTCTCTTAGTTGGTCGCTCCCCGTCTTTTGCTAACCTTCGCCTGTACTAAGCGGACTGACTGCTTGTGCATCCACATCCTTTTTAATCCAGTTATGCCATATGAGTCCACCATATCTTCCTACATGGTATTTACCTGCCATTCCTAACGGAGACTTGCATGTACCATCTCGAAATTATTCAAAGAAAAAGCATTCCTATTTTGTGCCTCTGTTTTAAGTTCATGAGGAAGTAGTAGTTAATTCATGATCTTTTTAAGTTGGACAAACTTCACCCCGGGATTGCATGTATAATGTGCAAACCCATAATACGAGAAGGAACTGGCATTGAGTGCGCCCGGCTCAAAAAGATAATATAACAAACAAACCCTCCTTCACGCTTTGTTCATGAGAAATCATAAAACTTTGGCAGTGATAAACAAGGGAGATTAAGAGGATGTGATCATCCTCATTCGGGAGCCGTTCCTCGAAACTTGTCCATCTCAAGAAGTGATTGAGTTGTCTGCTAGCATTCGTTGACGAAACATGCATGATCTAAAAAAATTATTACCTCTGTTTTAAAACCAAGAGCTCTAGTACATGTTTTGTCTTTGTTTCGACTACGGGTTTTTAACCTTGCCAACAAAAGCCACGGTTCGAGAGTCTCCACCTTCTTTTAAAAGCACCAACTACTGAGAGCATGATTGACATTCTGAGTGTAATGTGCATTGTCCCAAAGTAGCATTGTCTTTTGCATGATTGTGATATCGTTTATTTTGAAATCATTGTATCTAGTCATCACTTAAACCTTGGAGGTGCCCCTGCATTTATTTTTTGCTTCACTAAAGGGGGCAAGCTAGATATCACTTTATCATATTTGCACATCATGTTCATTACAAATCTATTTGATGTTTCAATATCATATTGTAAAACTTTCAGTTCTTTGTGATTTTCTCATGAGGCAACTTAATTACTATAGATTCATTGTCTCAGTAAGCTTTTGTCATATGACTATGAAAAAGTCCTATATGGTTAATAGCATGTCACCACAGAAATTATTCTTGTTATCATTTACCTACTCGAGGACGAGCAGGAGTTAAGCTTGGGGATGTTGATACGTCCAAAACGTATCCATAATTTCTGCTTGCTCCGTGCCTCTTTTGGGTGATATTGCTATCTTATTTATACACTTCCATACACTTTTGATCATATTTGGACTAACCTATTAACTCAGTGCACCCTAGTGCCAGTTTCTGTTTTCGGCTATTTTTGTATTTCAGGTTTTCACATTACGAGAACTGCCAGAAAAAATCCAGAAAAATTATATAAAAAATCAGCGTTCCGGAAGCTTCCATGCGGCCAAAGAAGGGCCGGAGGGGACCCACAGGGGCTCCAGGCGGCCTGCCCACGCGCCCCCCCCCTGGCCGCGCCGGGGGGCGCCTGGGCACCCCTGACCCCCTCTGATGCCCCCCTTTGGCATATATTTACACCGTGTCGCGGAAACCCTGATTCCAGACCCTTTTTCTCCAGACGCGATTCCGATCTCCGCCGCCATCGCCATCAAGCTTCGTGGGACCAGAATTCCTACGCCGGCACCCTGCCGGGACGGGGAAGTGCCCCCGGATTCATCTCCATCGACGTTGCTTCCTCCCTCCATGATGCGGGAGTAGTTCCTCCTCGGGGCTGAGGTTCTTATCAGTAGCTATGTGGTCAATTCTCTCTCCCATGATGTGATCTTCGTTGTGATCATAGGCTATGTTAATCTAGGGTGATCCCATGATATTTCCCCTTCCTCTATGTATTGGATTGATGTATTCACTTATCTTTATCTAGTATAATCCCCGAGACCAAGGTGACATCGGTCTATTGGACATGGATTAGAAAAGTATTTTCATGAGTGATTTCCTCTCTCGTGTGTTGATTGAAGATTGAGAGTCTCTTGGTGCTTGTCTTTGACTATCCTTTAGATATGTTGTGGTGATTGTGGGACTCTCTTTGGATGGCTGCGGTGACATTGGGAAATCCTTAGATTGAGAACTACGAACTTTGAGGTGTGCTTTTGTAGCCCTACATAATTCTCGTCCTCTCTTGACCACGAAGGAATGACCTCCGAGTGTGTCCCCTTTGCATGTTTTATGGGAAATATCATGTGATTTGATTATGTTAATGTTGTTGGGAGTTGCCACTAGTGAAAGTAGAGTGAAGTCTATTTTAAACCTTGAATTCATACGACTCGTCCAAGTTAAACCTTAACCTTTCAATCCCTGAAGTTGGTACCCTCTACTCACTGATCCCGGACTATTTTGACCTTGAACCTGTTTGGCGCACTAGGAAAAAGATGATCCCGACCGGGTTTAATCTGTACTCTCACTTACAACACTGGCCCGCATGTCATTTTCGTTCTCCAGTCTCCTATGGACGTCCCCACCCTATCCCCAATTCCCCTCCTCTCTCTCTCCTAAAATGGTGGAACGGGCGGCCGCAGAACGGCGGAGGCGTTGGTCGGCGACGAGCTTGTTGAGGCAGACGAAGCAGTTTAACTGCCTTCCTTTGCGCTGGAGCCGGACAACGCATGCAGCAGCCCGGCGATGATCGCGCCCAGGCCTACTGCCGTCCCGTGGAACAACCGTTGCAGCTCTCGTGGTGCTAGTGCTACACGGCCTCCGCCCTGGCATTGCCGCGTGTTGCTCCTCCCCTCCAAGCTGGCGCACGTGCTGCTGACTACGGAGAGAAGGCGGGGCACGGCGAGCGAGTTGTGCTGCTGACGACGGAGAGAAGGCGTAGGAGAAGATGGTGATGAAGAGCTAGAGCTTCTCATCGCCATGCAGCAAGCGCCGCGACTGGCCGGCGCAGATCGATGAAAGACAGCAACGCGATCGTCCTGTGTGCTTACATGGTGCCACACGGGTTGCACGGCCACGGCGACGACGAAGCTTCTCCTGGCCGGACGTAACGTAGTACAAGCTAGCAGTCTAGCACTAACTACGGCTGCCTTGATCCTTGATTCCTACTAGCACGATCTCCTTTTGTCAATCCACTGGGATGTGTACTAGGTTGCTACTTGCCCTAGTTAGTCAACGGACCCAAGACACGCATCAGTGCCGGGAGGTTATGCCATGTTTAACTCCAACAGAAAGGAGGGGCTGGCGCTGGAGCACCCCCGAATTCTTTTAGTACATGGCCTGACGCATGGCGAGGCAAGGCGGAGAGGCCATGTTGAGGGAGGCTGGCGGGAGATGTTCCCTTGCCGTCGCACACTCACGAGGACGGCCACCATGCTCTGCTCCCTGTTGCCGTGGACACCGACTGGCTGGGCTTGAGCATGAGTTGCGATTCCTACAGAGAGAGATGAAGAGAATGAGCAGAAGATGAATATGACAAGTGGACCCATGTACTCTGTGAGAGAAGAGAATAATCCTGGCCGGGATCATTATTTTCCTAGCACACCAATCTGGCATAACCGAATCCAGGGTTGAAATAGACCGGGATCGATAAGTACATGGTATAGATTTCAGGGATTGAAAGGTTAGGGTTTGATCCCGACGAGTCGTATGAATTCAAGGTTTAAAATAGACTTCACTCAGTGAAAGTATGAACCCTAGGCCTTGTTTCCACCATTGCAATACCATTTGTGCTCACGTTTACCACTTGTTTGCTTGCTGCACTTTTTATTACAGATTTATATTACTTTGCTTTGCCACTCCTATCATCCATATTTTACCATCTCTTCGCCGAACTAGTGCACCTATACAACTCCTAGTTGTATTAGGTGTGTTGGGGACACAAGAGACTTCTTGTATCTTAGTTGCAGGGTTGCTTGAGAGAGACCATCTTCAACCTCTACTTCCCTGAGTTCGATAAACCTTAGGTCATCCACTTGAGGGAAATTGCTGCTGTCCTACAAACCTCTGCGCTTGGAGGCCCAACATAGTCTACAAGAGTAGAAGCGTGTGTAGACATCAACTATTACTCACCGTTTTGGGGTCCCGGAGCGATTTCCAGGATTTACGAACCCCGGGGTGCGTTTATGTGTCGGTCATCAACACTCGAAGTTTTGGCCGATTCTGACCCGTTTCATGGACTATTACTCACCGTTTTAGGGACCTGAACCGATTTCCATAGTTGCTAAACCCCAAGTTGCGCTTACGTGTCGGTTATCAGCATTCGCAGTTTTGGCCGATTTTGGCCTGTTTCGTGGACTATTACTCACCGTTTTGGTGTCCCGGAGTGGTTTTCAAGATTGACGAACCCCAGGGTGCGTTTACGTGTCGGTCATCAACACTGCGGTTTGGCCGATTCTGGCATGTTTTGTGGATTATTACTCATAGTTTTGGGGTCCTGGAGTGATTTCTAGGATTTACGAACGTAGGGGTGCGTTTACGTGTCATTCATCAACACTAGTGGTTTTTGTCAATTCTGACCATTTCGTGGACTATTTCTCACCGTTTTGGGGTCCCGGAGTGATTTCCAGGATTTACGAACCCCGGGGTGCGTTTATGTGTCGGTCATCAACACTCGAAGTTTTGGCCGATTCTGACCCGTTTCATGGACTATTACTCACCGTTTTGGGGTCCCGAATCGATTTCCGTACTTGCTAAAGCCCAAGGTGCGCTTACGTGTCGGTTATCAGCATTCGCAGTTTTGGCCGATTTTGGCCTGTTTCGTGGACTATTACTCACTGTTTTGGTGTCCCGGAGTGATTTTCAAGATAGACGAACCCCGGGGTGCGTTTACGTGTCGGTCATCAATACTC
>LR738713.1:4420014-4514775 GCA_902687465.1 Secale cereale | reverse complement strand
GCGTTTATGTGTCGGTCATCAACACTCGCGGTTTTGGCCGATTCTGGCATGTTTTGTGGACTACTCGCTGTTTTGGGGTCCCGGAGTGATTTCCAGGATTTAAGAACCGAGGGGTGCGTTTACGTGTCGTTCATCACGACTCTCGGTTTTTGTCGATTCTGACCCGTTTCGTGGACTATTACTCACTGTTTTGGGGTCCCAGAGTGATTTCCAGGATTTACGAACCCCAGGGTGCTTTTACATGTCGGTCATCAACACTCGAAGTTTTGGCCGATTCTGACCCGTTTCGTGGACTACTACTCACCGTTTTGAGGTCCTGATGCGATTTCCATAGTTGCTAAACCCCAAGGATCCATGGGCCATCTACGGGCCGTCTCATCTATGTGCCTTGTACGGGCCGTATAAGGGGTCATAAACAGGCTAGAGTGGAAATCGTACGTTTTACGGGCTGACCATAACGGGCCATTAATAGGCCATATTTGATGATGCTATGAAAATGGCCCAACGTATTAACGGGCCACAAACGGGCCAACTGTAACCACGGGCTGAATTTGGCCCACAAACAGAAAATGACTGTAACGGGCCGAAAGTAAACGAATAATGGAAATGAGCCCAAGAAAAATGGGCCCTGAGAAGGCCGAAAGATAACATGGCCTGGAAATGGCCCAACGGAATAATGGGTCGTTGATACGTCTCCAACGTATCTATAATTTTTATTGATCCATGTTATTATTTATGATGTTTTGGATGTTTAATGGGATTTGTCATACACTTTTATACTATTTTTGGGACTAACCTATTAACCTAGAGCCCAGTGCCAGTTTCTGTTTTTCCTTGTTTTTGAGTTTTACAGAAAAGGAATATCAAACGGAGTCCAATTGACGTGCCAATTTTTGATGATTATTTCTGGACCAAAAGAAGCCCCCGAAGTAAAAGAGTTGGGCCAGGAGAGCCACAGGCTGCCCACGAGGGTGGGGGCGCGCCCTGGGCAGGTGGTGGCGCCGCCCTATCTCGTGGACGGCCCGGAGGGCCCCCTGACTTCTGCCCTACGCCAAAAAATCCTTTAAATACTGAAACCTTCGGAAAAATAACCTAGATCGGGAGTTCCGCCGCCGAAAGCCTCTGTAAACACCGAAAACCAATCTAGACCCTCTTCCGACACCCTGCCGGAGGGGGAATCCCTCTCCGGTGGCTATCTTCATCATCCCGGCGCTCTCCATGATGAGGAGGGAGTAGTCCACCCTCAGGGCTGAGGGTATGTACCAGTAGCTACGTGTTTGATCTCTCTCTCTCTCTCTCTCGTGTTCTTGAGATGGCACGATGTTGATGTATCGCGAGCTTTGCTATTATAGTTGGATCTGATGATGCTTCTCCCCCTCTACTCTCTTGTGATGAATTGAGTTTTCCCTTTGAAGTTATCTTATCGGATTGAGTCTTTAAGGATTTGAGAAACCTTGATGTATGTCTTGCACGTGCTTATCTGTGGTGACATTGGGATATCATGTGATCTACTTGATGTATGTTTTGGTGATCAACTTGCGTGTTCCGTGACCCTGGGTTTCTATGCATAGGGGTTGGCACACGTTTTCGTCTTGACTTTCCGGTAGAAACTTTGGGGCACTCTTTGAAGTTCTATGTGT
The DNA here is from genome assembly GCA_902687465.1 of Secale cereale. Lineage (NCBI taxonomy): Eukaryota > Viridiplantae > Streptophyta > Magnoliopsida > Poales > Poaceae > Secale > Secale cereale. The sequence continues at coordinate 4,513,135 of LR738713.1, read as the reverse complement.
TGGTTGAATAGATGTTTCTGAGATTGTGTGATGCATCTCGTATAATCGTGCCCACGGATACTTGAGGTGACAATGGAGTATCTAGGTGACATTAGGGTTTTGGTTGATTTGTATCTTAAGGTGTTATTCTAGTACAAACTCTATGATAGATTGAACGTTACTACGGACTCTTGAATAGATCGATCAGAAAGAATAACTTTGAGGTGGTTTCGTACCCTACCATAATCTCTTTGTTTGTTCTCCGTTATTAGTTACTTTGGAGTGACTCTTTGTTGCATGTTGAGGGCTAGTAATATGATCCAATTATGTTATCCTTGTTGAGAGAACTTGCACTAGTGAAAGTATGAACCCTAGGCCTTGTTTCTTATCATTGCAACACCATTTGTGCTCACGTTTACCTTCAGTTACCTTGCTGTTTTTATACTTTCAGTTTACAAAAACCTACATCTACCATCCATATTGCACTTGTATCACCATCTCTTCGCCGAACTAGTGCACCTATACAATTTACCATTGTATTGGGTCTGTTGGGGACACAAGAGACTCTTTGTTATTTGGTTGCAGGGTTGTTTGCGAGAGACCATCTTCATCCTACGCCTCCCACGGATTGATAAACCTTAGGTCATCCACTTGAGGGAAATTTGCTACTGTCCTACAAACCTCTGCACTTGGAGGCCCAACAACGTCTACAAGAAGAAGGTTGTGTAGTAGACATCAAGCTCTTTTCTGGCGCCGTTGCCGGGGAGGTGAGTGCTTGAAGGTATAACTTTAGATCTTGCAATCGAATCTCTTAGTTTCTTGTTTTATCACTAGTTTAGTTTATAAAAGAAAACTACAAAAAATGGAATTAAGGTTACCTCATATGCTTCATCTTTTTAACATCTTTCGTGAAAATGACGGGAAGGAAAATTGTGGTCAAGTAATAGAAGAAGAATTACATAGAATGCTTGGCATAAATTATGTGCATGATGAGCATGATTGCAATGTTGTTAGTATGAATCCTTTGAATATCCATGATGCTAATGATATGCAATGCCACAAGCTTGGGGATGCTATGTTTGATGAAGATGATATTTTTAGTCCCCCAAGTTTTGATGATAATATTTATTATGATGAAATCATGCCTCCTATTTATGATGATTATATTTATGAAAGTGGATTTGGAGAGGTCATGACTTTATTTAGTGATGAATCAACTATCTCGGAAGAGGTTCCAATTGATTATGAGAACAAAGCTGCTGTCTATGATGATTATTGTGATGACTTGTATGCTATTAAGAATAATGATAACCATGAAACTTCTCATCATGATTTTATTTTTCAATGTGATTATGTTTCACATGATAGTTATTTTGTTGAATTTGCTCCTCCCACTACTATGAATGAGAAGAATTTTGCTTACGATGGGAGTAGTAAAATTTCTATGCAAGTAGACCATGAAAAGAATGCTTTATGTGCTGGTTATATTGTCGAATTCATTCATGATGCTACTGAAAATCATTATGAGAGAGGATCATATGCTTCTACATATTGCAATAATATCAAGTTTCCTCTCTATGTGCTTAAAGTTTTGAAGCTATGCTTGTTTTCCCTTCCTATGCTAGTTGATTATTATTCCCACAAGTTGTTTGCTCGCAAAATCCCTATGCATAGGAAGTGGGTTAGACTTAAATGTTCTAGTTATATTCGCCATGATGCTCACCTTATGTTTCAACTCTTATCTTTTACGCGAGCATCATTGAAATCATCATACCTAGCTAGGGGCGTTAAACGATAGCGCTTGTTGGGAGGCAACCCAATTTTATATTTTTTGTTTTTGCTTCTGTTTGGGAATAAATATTGCATCTATCTTATGTTTAGATGTTGTTTTGTGTTTTAATTAGTGTTTGTGCCAAGTAGAATCTTTGGGAAGACTTGTGTGAAGTTTATATGATCTTGCTGTGAAAACCAGAATCGTTAGCGCTCGCTAGAATGGTCATTAGATTTTACTGGAGCGTGCTATTTAGTTGATTATTTTTGAAGATGATTAATAGACAAATTCTTCACGTTTACCAATTTAGTTTGAATTTTTTGGAGTTACAGAAGTATGCGAAACCTGTAGATTACTACAGACTGTTCTGTTTTTGACAGATTCTGTTTTTCGTGTGTTGTTTGCTTATTTCAATGCATCTATGAGTAGTATTGGGAAGTATGAACCATAGAGAAGTTGGAATACAGTAGGTTTAACACCAATATAAACAAAGAATGAATTCATTGCAGTACCTTTGTGTAGTGGTTTGCTTTCTTATACTAACAGAGCTCACGAGATTTTTGTCTATGTTTTGTGTTGTGAAGTTTTCAATTTTGAGTATTGCTTTGATGGACTACGGAACAAAGAGTGGCAAGAGCCTAAGCTTGGGGATGCCCAAGGCACCCCAAGGTAAAATTCAAGGACAACCAAAAGCCTAAGCTTGGGGATGCCCCGGGAAGGCATCCCCTCTTTCGTCTTCATCCATCGGTAACTATACTCGGAGCCATATTTTTATTCACCACATGATGTGTGTTTTACTTGGAGCGTCTTATATAATTTGAGTCTTTGCTTGTTAGTTTGCCACAATTATTTTTGCTGGACACACCTATTTGAGAGAGTTAAATATGGCTTAGGAATTGATAGAACACTCTATCTGCTTTACTTATATCTTTTGAGTTGAATAGTTTTTGCTCTAGTGCTTCACTTATATATTTTAGAGCACGGTGGTGATAATATTTTGAAGAAATTGTTGAACTCTCATGCTTCACTTATATCATTTTGAGAGTCTATTAAAACAGCATGGTAATGTGCTTAGGCTATAAAACTAGTCTTCACATGATAGACATCCAATATCAATGTAGTAAAAACTTTCACGCTAAGTGCATTGAATATGATGAGAAGTTGGATGCTTGATAATTGTTTTGAGATATGAGGATAGTGATATTAGAGTCATGCTAGTGGAGTTATTATGAAATTGAGAAATGCTTGTGTTAAAGTTAGTGATTCCCGTAGCATGCACATATGGTGAACCGCTATGTGACGAAGTTAGAGCATGAGGTATTTGTAAAGTGTCAACCTTTGTGTGGAGGTCGGGGGCGCACGATGGTTAACTCCTACCAACCTCCCCCATAGGAGCATGCGTTGATTGCTTTGTTTTGATGACTCGTAAATTTTTGCAACAAGTATATGAGTTCTTATGACTAATGTTGAGTCCATGGATTATACGCACTCTCACCCTTCCACTATTGCTAGCCTCTCTTGTACCGCGCAGCTTTCGCCGGTACCATACACCCACTATATATCCTTCCTCAAAACAGCCACCATATATATTCCTCAACACAGCCACCATACCTACCTATCATGGCATTTCCATAGGCGCCATTCCGAGATATATTGTCATGCAACTTTCCACCGTTCCATTCATATGACACGCTTCATATTGTCATATTGCCATGCATGATCAGGTAGTTGACATCGTATTTGTGGCAAAGCCACCATGCATAATTTTTCATACATGTCAGTCTTGATTCATTGCACATCCCGGTACACCGCCAGAGGCATTCATATAGGGTCATACTTTGTTCTAGTATCGAGTTGTAATTCAATGAAAGTGTGATGATCATCATTATTAGAGCATTGTCCCATGTGTGGAAAGGCTAAATAAAGAAAGCCCCTCCAAAAAAAAGAAAAAAAGGCCAAAGAAAAAAAGAAAGGCCCAAAAAAAGGGAAAAAAGGAGAAAAAAGAAAAGAAAAGAAAAAGGGACAATTGCTACTATCTTTTTCCACACTTGTGCTTCAAAGTAGCACCATGTTTTTCATGATAGAGAGTCTCATGTTTAGTCACTTTCATATACTAGTGGGAATTTTCATTATAGAACTTGGCTTGTATATTCCAACGATGGGCTTGCTCAAATGCCCTAGGTCTTCATGAGCAAGCAAGTTAGATGCACACCCACTAGCTTCTTTCGTTGAGCTTTCATACATATTTAGCTCTAGTGCATCCGTTGCATGGCAATCCCTACTCACTCACATTGATATCTATTGATGGGCATCTCCATAGCCCGTTGATACGCCTAGTCGATGTGAGAATATCTTCCTCCTTTTAGTCTTCTCCACAACCACCTCTCTATTCCACATAGTGCTATGTCCATGGCTCACGCTCATGCATTGCGTGAAAGTTGAAAGGTTTGAAATAATAGAGTATGAAAACAAGTCCTTGGCTGAAACCGGGGTTGTGCATGATATGAATATTTTGTGTGATGAAGAGGGAGCATAGCCAGACTATATGATTTTGTAGGGATAACTTTTCTTTAGCCATGGTGTTTTGAGAAGACATGATTGCTTTGTTAGTATGCTTGAAGTATTATTATTATTTCTTATGTCATGATAGACTTTTTCTTGAATCTTTCAGATCTGAACATTCATGCCACAATTAAGATAATTACATTGAAAAATTCTGTTGGTTAGCATTCCACATCAAAAAATCTATTTTTATCATTTACCTACTCGAGGACGAGCAGGAATTAAGCTTGTGGATGCTTGATATGTCTCCAACGTATCTACAATTTTTTATTGTTCCATGCTATTATTTATGATGTTTTGGATGTTTAATGGGCTTTGTCATACACTTTTATATGATTTTTGGGACTAACCTATTAACTTAGAGCCCAGTGCCAGTTTCTGTTTTTTCCTTGTTTTTGAGTTTTACAGAAAAGGAATATCAAACGGAGTCCAATTGACGTGCCAATTTTTGATGATTTTTTCTGGACCAAAAGAAGCCCCCGAAGTAAAAGAGTTGGGCCAGGAGAGCCATGGGCTGCCCACAAGGGTGGGGGCGCGCCCTGGGCAGGTGGTGGCGCCGCCCTATCTCGTGGACGGCCAGGAGGGCCCCTGACTTGTGCCCTACGCCACAAAATCCTATAAATACTAAAACCTTTGGAAAATAACCTAGACCGGGAGTTCCGCCGCCGAAAACCTCTGTAGCTACCGAAAACCAATCTAGACCCCATTCCGGCACCCTGCCGGAGGGGGAATCCCTCTCCGGTGGCTATCTTCATCATCCCGGCGCTCTCCATGACGAGGAGGGAGTAGTCCACCCTCGGGGTTGAGGGTATGTACCAGTAGCTATGTGTTTGATCTGTCTCTCTCATGTTCTTGAGATGGCACGATATTGATGTATCGCGAGCTTTGCTATTATAGTTGGATCTTATGATGCTTCTCCCCCTCTACTCTCTTGTGATGAATTGAGTTTTCCATTTGAAGTTATCTTATTGGATTGAGTCTTTAAGGATTTGAGAACACTTGATGTATGTCTTGCACATGCTTATCTGTGGTGACAATGGGATATCATGTGATCTACTTGATGTATGTTTTGGTGATCAACTTGCAGGTTCCATGACCTTGGGAATCTATGCCTAGGGATTGGCACACATTTTCGTCTTGACTTTCCGGTAGAAACTTTGGGGCACTCTTTGAAATTCTATGTGTTGGTTGAATAGATGTTTATGTGATTGTGTGATCCATATTGTATAATCATGCCCACAGATACTTGAGGTGACAATGGAGTATCTAGGTGACATTAGGGTTTTGGTTGATTTGTATCTTAAGGTGTTATTCTAGTTCGAACTCTATGATAGATTGAACATTACTACGGACTCTTGAATAGATCGATCAGAAAGAATAACTTTGAGGTGGTTTCGCACCCCTACCATAATCTCTTCGTTTGTTCTCCACTATTAGTTACTTTGAAGTGACTCTTTGTTGCATGTTGAGGGCTAGTAATATGATCCAATTATGTTATCCTTGTTGAGAGAACTTGCACTAGTGAAAGTATGAACCCTGGTCCTTGTTTCTTATCATTGCAACACCATTTATGCTCACGTTTACCTTTAGTTACCTTGCTGTTTTTATATTTTCAGTTTACAAAAACCTATATCTACCATCCATATTGCACTTGTATCACCATCTCTTCGCCGAACTAGTGCACCTATACAATTTACCATTGTATTGGGTGTGTTGGGGACACAAGAAACTCTTTGTTATTTGGTTGCAGCGTTGTTTGAGAGAGACCATCTTCATCCTATGCCTCCCACGGATTGATAAACCTTAGGTCATCCACTTGAGGGAAATTTGCTACTGTCCTACAAACCTCTGCACTTGGAGTCCCAACAACATCTAGAAGAAGAAGGTTGTGTAGTAGACATCAGCCGTTAATGGGTATAAAGTGATACACTGTTTATTACGGGCCAGTTTTACCACGGGCTGTTAATGGGCAAGTATTACTAAGGGCCTCATATGGGCCACAAGACCTCATGGGCCATACATGGGCCAGAAGTTAAAACGGGCTGGAATTATATTGGACGGCCCAGATGACGCTACTGGGCCTAATTCGGGTAGGCCGTAAACGGGCCCTGGTTTAGCGGGTTGTAAATGGGCTTTACGCGAACAGGCCGTTAACAGGCTTGCCGTGGGCCGGCCCGCTACCTTTTGACCAAGTCAAATGGGCCGGCCTTTTCACAGGAATGGGCCTCTGTTGGGTCGTGCCACGTGTCGACGTATCATAGGCGCTTTGTGTCCAATGAGTAGATGATGCTACTGGGCCTAATTTGGATAGGCCGTAAACGGGCCCTGGGTTAGCGGGCTGTAAATGGGCTATATGCGAACATGTCGTTAACAGGCTTGCCGTGGGCCGGCCCGCCACCTTTTTACCAAGTCAAACAGGACGGCCTTTTCACAGGAATGGGCCTCTGCTAGGCCGTGCCACGTGTCGACGTATCATAGGCGCTTTGCGTCCAATGAGCGGATGACATCTGTCCCAACGGTGAGCCGACACGTGTTTCCTCCAACCAACGATGATTTTACGAGTGGAAAATCCCCATTGGTCGGGGCTGTTAACGGGTTATCGGATCCAAACCCGGACCTGGTAGCTTCACGGCGTTCCGTTACGGTGGATGCCACGTGTCGGTCACCCTTAACGAAAGCACTTCTATGACGCGCGATTTATTGTCATGGAAGTGGACACTTCCGTGATGATAATTTTGGTAATGTCATGGAACACTTCTACGATAGCACAGGTATGACTATCTTCATTATGTCATAAATTTGTCATGGATGTACATGCATGACAGAAAACGTGACCTACTGTGACAGACACGTATCATCACGGAAGTGTATTTTTTTGTAGTGTATGTGCGTGCGTGCAGTTGCTGCTCTTGCACTGTCGCTGCTGCTACTGTGCGCGCACACCTGCTCGTGGCCTCGCTGTGGCTTGCCGTTGCTCTGCTCGCTGCCGATGCCGTGCTGTTGATCTTGCATACTGCTGCTGCTCTTGCAACTTGCTGCTGCCGCCCATACCGTTGCCGCCGGCACGACTGCTACATGCCCCGTAGCTGCCCGCTGCCTTCGGCTGCTGCTGCCGCTTCCTCCAGTGCCGCCACTTCTGCGTGCTGTTTCCTACTACTGCTACTGCTGCTTTTGCCTTGCTGCTGCAGCGCTTCTACTGCCGCTGCTGCTCTATACTACGTTTGCTCCTTGCCACTTCTGCTGCTCATTGCTTTGCCATGGTCGTGTGTGTGCGTGCTCGGTGTGTGTGTGTGTTGTGTGCGTGCGTTGTGTGTGAGAGAGTTTAGGACCGTCCCTTTAGTTATCTATAATTAGTACTACTACTCCCTCCGTTCCGATTTACTCGTCGTGGTTTTAGTTCAAATTTGAACTAAAACCACGACGAGTAAATCTGGACGGAGGGAGTTGTTGTTAGACTAATTAGTGGTTAGGTATAGTCCAAATGACATGTGGATCCTACTAGTAATTAAAAGATAAATTAGATTTAAAATATCTAAGCCCATGACATGTGGGCCACAGCTCACCTTTTGACCAGTCAAAGTGAAATGGTTGACCAACCCCCTAGGTCCCACTGGCATACACATAGACTAGAGGAACACTAGGTAACAAAACTTTTGCTGTTTTATTTTTGAATTAAACAAATTCCAGAATTGTTTTAAACTTTGTAAATTCATATAAAATAATCCATAACTCGGATGAAAATAATTTATATATGAAAAATGATTAGAAAAATAAGATGAACCCGGATATGCCATCCACATACATGTCATCTGCCCCCATCACAACAAACATGGAGCATTTCCCTCTGTTTCACCAGTCCGATAACCGCCGAAAGCCGGGCGGATATTTTCCCGCTCCGTCTATAACGTGTAGCACTAGGTTAGGTCACCCCTAAAGCAGCGTATCGCCATGTCTTGCTTTATGATGCAATTGATTGCTCTGTTATTTATTGTTTCCTCTTCGTTAATTTCTTTTCGGTAGACCCCGAGAGCGCGGTTGATTCGGTGATCGACTACTTCATCATCGAGGGTCTGTATCTGTTTGCAGAGCTTCCAGGCAAGCCCCCCCTTGATCAACCTGATATCGCCTATTCCTCTCTCTACTGCTTGCATTAGAGTAGTGTAGCATGTTGCTGCTTTTGATTAATCCTATTCTGCTGCATAGCCTGTCATTGTTGCTACAACTGTTAATACCCTTACGTGCAATCCTAAATGCTTAGTATAGGATGCTAGTATTCCATTAGTGGCCCTACACCCTTGCCCGTCTGCCCTGCTATTCTATCGGGCCGTGATCACTTTGGGTGTGATCACGGGTATATACTACATACATATGATACCTGATACATGTTGTGACTAAAGTCGGGCCGGCTCGTTGAGTGCCCGCGGTTGATTCACGGATTGGGGGCTGAAAGGACATACTTTCTTGACGGCCCTCTGTGTGGATCTTTGTGGCGGAGCGACAGGGCAGGTCACAACCACCTAGGAGACAGGTGGGCCTGGCCCTGGTCATTGACCGCGGTTATTTCATAATAACACGCTTAACGAGTTTGGATATTTGATCTGAGTCTGGTCGTTGGCCTATACGCACTAACAAGCTACGTGGGAATAGTCATGGGCACTCGATGTCGTGGTATCAGCCAAAGCCTTCTTGACGTCAGCGACTTAGCGGCGCGCGCCGGGTAGGACTGGAATGCTCGCACTTGTATAAGGGGGCTAGGTCTGCTCACCGGTCGTGTTCGCAACATGCAGGAGTGCAAAGGGCGATGGCCCATGACCCATGCGTGCATAGGACTTAGACCGACGTGCTGACCTCTCTGTTGTGCTTAGGTAGGGCTGCGACGTGTTGATCTTCCGAGGCCGGGCATGACCCAGGAAAGTGTGTCCGGTCAAATGGGATCGAGCGTGTTGGGTTATGTGGTGCACCCCTGCAGGGAAGTTAATCTATTCGAATAGCCTTGTCCCTCGGTAAAAGGACGACCTGGAGTTGTATTCTGATCTCAAGACAACTAGAACCGGATACTTGATAAAACACACTCAGATGAGTTTCAGATATAACTCGGTGGTTGCTCTCTCACAGGGTGATGTGCGGGACGATCGCCGAGTAGGATTATGCTATACGATGTTACTTGGTGAACTTACCTTCTACTCTCTTCTACTACTGCAAGATGGAGCCTGCCAGAAGCGTAGTCTTCGCTAAGATTAGATATCCCCCTCTTATTCTCGCTTTCTGCAGTTCAGTCCACATATACTACCCATATCTTTGTTACCATTGCATATGTAGTATAGATCCTTGCTTGCAAGTACTTTGGATGAGTACTCACGGTTGCTTTGCTCCCCCTTTTCCCCCTTCCGTCACTTCTTCTCGGATGATGCAACCAGATGGTGGAACCCAGGAGCTAGACGCCACCTACGATGACTCCTACTACACCGGAGGCGCCTACTACTACGTGAAGTCTGCCGACGATGACCAAGAGTAGTTTAGGAGGATCCCAGGGAGGAGGCCTGCTCCTCTTTTGATCTGTATCCTAGTTTGTGCTAGCCATCTTATGGCAACTTGTTTAACTTTATGTCTATACTCAGATATTTGTTGCTTTCGCTATCTCGTCTATGATTGAGCACTTGTATTCGAGCCCTCGAGGCCCCTAGCTTGTAATATGAAGCTTGTATGACTTATTTTACTTTTAGAGTTGTGTTGTGATATCTTCCAGTGAGTCCCTGATCTTGGTCGTACACATTTGCGTGCATGATTAGTGTACGGACAAATCGGGGGCGTCACACCTTATTCCTTCATCCATCGTAAGATAACCCAAAACTTGAAAACTTCAATCACACAAAACTCAAACAAAACTTTCGTGAGATCCGTTAGTATAAGAAAACAAGTCACTACTATAAGTATTGTAGTAAACCCATTCATATTTTGTATTTGTATTATATCTACTGTATTCCAACTTTTCTATGGCAAAAACTCATCAAAGAAAACCATAGAATCATCAAAACACAATAAAAACAGAATCTGTCAAAAACAGAACAGTCCGTAGTAATCTGGAAGTTTTGAATACTTCTATAACTCTAAAAATCTTGAAAAAATAGGATCACGTGAGACATTTGTTTATTAATCTTCTGCAAAAAGAATCAACCAAAAAGCACTCTTCTGTTAAAAATGATAATTTTTCTCGTTAGCGCAAAAAGTTTCTGTTTTTCAGCAAGATTAAATCTACTAACACCCAACGTGTTCCCAAGGCTTTGCTTGGCACAAACCTTTATTCAAACCACAAAAACACATCTCAACAGAGATATTAAAGATTTTTTTATTGAAAACAACAAGGAAATCAAAAAGCAAAAAGATACAAGTTGGGTTGCCTCCCAACAAGTGCTATCGTTTTACGCCCTTAGCTAGGCATAATACCAAGATTTCAAGTATTGTCATCCTTGTTGGATGTTCCATAAGTTTCCCTCATTATAGATTCATAAGGAAATTTGATATTGGTTCTAGGGAAGTGTTCCATGCCCTTTCTCAAGGGAAATTGGAATTTAATATTCCCTTCTTTCATGTCAATCACCGCGTCAATAGTGCGCAAAAACGGTCTACCAAGTATAATGGACAAGGCGGATTGCAATCGATGTCAAGAACAATAAAGTCTATGGGTACATAGTTCCTTTTTGCGAGAATAAGAACATCATTGATCCTTCCCAAAGGCTTTTTAATAGTGGAATCTGCCAAATGCAAATTAAGAGAGCAATGTTCAATATTGGTAAGACCAAGAACATCACAAAGAGATTTCGGAATCGTGGAAACACTAGCACCCAAATCACACAAAGCAAAACACTCGTAATTTTTTATTTTTTATTTTGATGGTAGGTTCCCATTCATCATGCAATTTTCTAGGAATTGATATCACTAATTCTAACTTATCATCCAAAGCTTTCATCATAGCATCAATAATATGTTTAGTAAAAACTTTATTTTGTTCATAAGCATGGGGTGAATTAATCATGGATTGCAACAAAGAAATACAATCAATCAAGGAACAACTATCATAATTAAAGTCTTTGTAATCCAAAATAGTGGGCACATCACTAGCTAAAGTCTTGACCTCTCCAAACCCACTTTTATCAATTTTCTCCACAAGATTGTCACCCTCCAAAATATTGGGACGCCTTCTACCTAAAGTTGACTCTTCTTCAGCCCCTTTATCATCAAGTTGAACTTTACTAAACAAAGAATCAATGGAAGAAACACCAACCATTTTAATGTCTTCATCATTTTTATGAAAGCAGTCACTAGAAAACGCCTTTTCTAAAAATTCTCATTTAGCTCTAAGCATGGCGGTTCTTTTCTTACTTTCATCCATAGAAACATAAAGAGCTTTAATTGATTCTTCAACTTTAGGCACAAAAATTTTTAACTTGAGATTCTCTACATCATGAGAAATTCTATCGATACTCCTAGATATATCATCAATCTTATTCAATTTTTCTTCTATGGAAGCATTGAAAACCTTTTGAGTATTGATAAATTATTTAATATCATTCTCTAGATCAGTGGTGTTCCTATTATTATTGTAAGACTGATTTCCATAGGAATTACCATAATTATTAGAGGAACTACTAGGAAAAGGCCTAGGATTGAAATTACCTCTATAAGCATTGTTATTAAAATTATTTCTAGAGATAAAGTTCACATTAATAGCATCACTAGTTTTCTCAATCAAGGTTGACAAAGGCATATCATTAGGATAAATCGGAGCACTTTTACTAGCAACCATTTTCATAAGAGCATCAACTTTTTCATTCAAAGAATCAATCTCAACTACATTAATCTTTTTGCTTGTAGGCGCCCTTTCGGTATGCCATTGCGAATAATATGCCATAATATTATCAAGAAATTTGGTGGCTTCATGCAAAGTAATTTCCATAAAAGTGCCACCAGCGGCGGAATCCAAAAGATTTCGAGAAACAAAATTCAATCCCGCATAAAAAAATTGTATGATCATCCAAAGATTTAACCCATGAGTTGGGCACTTCCTTAGCATCATTTTCATCCTTTCCCAAGATTGTGGAACGTGCTCATGTTCAAGTTGCTTGAAATTCATGATCTGGGTTCTAAGAGATATAATTTTTGCGGGCGGAAAATATTTGGTAATGAAAGCGTCTTTGCATTTGTTCCAAGAATCGATACTATTGCGAGGCAACGAAGAAAACCAATTTTTTTGCATGATCTTGCAAAGAAAACGGAAATAATTTCAATTTTACAATATCATTGTCCCGATCTTTTTTTCTTTTACATATCACATAATTCTATGAAGGTATTAAGATGGGACGCGGCATCCTCATTAGGAGTGCCGGAAAATTGATCTTTCATGACAAGATTCAACAAAGCAGTATTAATATCACAAGTCTCCGCACTAGTGGCGGGAGGAGCAATTAGAGTGCCAATAAAATCATTGTTGTTGGTATTGGAAAAATAACACAACTTAGTGTTCTCTTGCGTCATTTTTGAGCAATTGTAAACAAGAACACTAGTGGCGATAGATCCGATCGGAAAATGGCAAACGGAAAAAGAGGGCGAATAAAATGACAAATATTGTGAAGTGAGGGAGATGAAAACGAGAGGCAAATGACAAATAATGTAAATTGTGAGGAGATGAGATTTGTGATTAGGAACCTGGTATATGTTGAAGGTGCTCCCCGGCAATGGTGCCAGAAAATTTCTTTTGATGGCTGCTAAAGCTACGTCGGTTTTTTTTCAAAGAGGAAGGAATGATGCAGTATAGCAGCGGTAGGTATTTCCCTCAGTGATGAAACCAAGTTTATCGAACCAGTAGGAGAACCAAGCAACACAACATAAACAACGCGTGCACACAAATAACTAATACTCGCAACCCGACGTGTAAAAGGGGTTGTCAATCCCTTTCGGGTAACGGACGTGAGAGAGATATAAATATTGATAGATTGATTGATAAATAAGATAAATTACAGCAAAGTATTTTTGGGTTTTTGGTTTAGGTGATCTGAAAATAAAAGCAAAGGAAAATAAACCGCAAATGCAAAAAATATGAGAAAGAGACACGGGGGCCGTAGATTTCACTAGTGGCTTCTCTCGAGAAAATAGCAAATGGTGGGAAAGCAATTACTATTGGGCAATTGATAGAACTTCAAATAATCATGACGATATCCATGTAATGATCATTATATAGGCATCACGTCCAAGATTAGTAGACCGACTCCTGCGTGATTCTACTACTATTACTTCACACAACGACCGCTATCCAGCATGCATCTAGTGTATTAAGTTCATGGAGAAACGGAATAATGCAATAAGAATGATGACATGATGTAGATAACATCTATTCATGTAGAAATAGACCCCATTGTTTTATCCTTAGTAGCAACGATACTTATGTGTCGGTTCCCCTTCTATTACTGGAATCAAGCACCGTAAGATCGAACCCACCATAAAGCACCTCTTCCCATGGCAAGATAAAGATATCAAGTTGGCCAAACAAAACCCAATATCGAAGAAGAAATACGTGGTTATAAGAAATTATGCATATAAGATATCAAAATAAGACTCAAATAACTTTCATTGATATAAAAAGATAGATCTGATCATAAACTCAAAGTTCATCGAATCCCAACAAACACACCGCAAAAGAGTTACATCATATGGATCTCCAAGAGACCATTGTATTGATAATCAAAAGAGACAGATGAAGCCATCTAGCTACTGACTATGGACCCGTAGGTCTACAAGGAACTACTCACGCATCATCGGAGAGGCACCAATGGAAGTGGTGAACCCCTCCATGATGGTGTCTAGATTGGATCCGGTGGTTCTGAACTCTGCGGCGGCTGGATCAAAATTCCGTCGACTCCTCTAGGGTTTCTGGGATATTGGGGTATTTATAGAGCAAAGAGGCAGTCCGGGGGGCACCCGAGGTGCGAACAACCCACCAGGGCGCGCCTGGGCCTCCTGGCGCGCCCTGGTGGGTTGTGCTCCCCTTGGAGCACCCCCTAGGTCTTGCCTTGGCCCGTTGGGTGTCTTCTGGTCCATCAAAAATCTCCGTAAAGTTTCGCTGCATTTGGACTCCGTTTGATATTGATTTCCTACGATGTAAAAAACATGCAGAAAACATCAACTGGCACTAGACACTATGTCAATAGGTTAGTACCAAAAAATGATTTAAAATGACTATAAAATTCTTGTAAAACATCCAAGAATGATAATATAACAACATGGAACAATAAATAATTATAGATATGTTGGAGACATATCAGCATCCCCAAGCTTAACTCTTGTTCGTCCTTGAGTAGGTAAGTGATAAAAAGATAATTTTTGATGTGGAATGCTCCCTACCATGTCATATCATATTCTTTTCTTTATACCATGGACATTGGGACTTTTATATGGTTCAAAGCAATAGTTTAGTTTTGACATGAGATTTAAATACTCAAACATATCAACAAGCAATCATGTCTTTCAAAATATCAATGCTAAAACAAGTTATCCCTAGCCCATCATGTTCAACCATTGATCCATTCATGAAACACACTTGCATATTAGTTACGCCCAATGCTCAAGTACGATCATAGTGTTTCCTAGTTGGTGCTTGTAAGAGAAGATGCATACTCAAATTCAAAAAATAAAAATTGCATAAGTAAATGAAAGGCCCTTCGCAGAGGGAAGTAGGGATTTGTAGAGGTGCAAGGGCTCAAAGCTAAAATTGAGAGATAAATTTATTTGGGGGGGTATACTTTTCCCACCAATGAGAACAACTTGAGGTTCCAGATACGTCTCCAACGTATCTATAATTTTTGATTGTTCCATGCTATTATTTACGAAGTCTTGGATGTTTAATGGGCTTTATCATTCACTTTTATATCATTTTTGGGACTAACCTACTAACCCAAAGGCCCAGTCCAGATTGTTTTTTTTTGCCTATTTCAGGGTTTTGTAGAAAAGGAATATCAAACAGAGTCCAAACGGAATGAAACCTTCGCGAGACATATTTTTGGAGAAAATCACGCATTGGAAACTTCAGGACCAAGTCAGGGGACAGAGGGGCTGCCCTCGTGGGTGGGGGGCGCGCCCCTCTGCCTCGAGGCCCCCTCGTGTGGCCCTCGGGGCCCTCATTCTTCCTATATATACCTACGTACCCCAGAAACTCCATACGCAGAGAGAACACCCAAATTCCACCGCCGTAGCTTCTGTTCCCGTGGAGATCCCATCTTGGAGCCTGTTCCGGGAGTGGGATCCATCACGGAGGCCTTCATCATCATCATCATCGCCCTCACCATGAGTTGTGATTAGTTTACCACAGACCTTCGGGTCCATAGCTAGTATCTAGATGGCTTCTTCTCTCTCTCTCTCTCTCTGGATCTCAATACAAAGTTCTCCTCGATCTTCGAGGAGATCTATTTGATGTAATCCCTTTTTGCAGTGTGTTTGTCGAGATCCGATGAATTGTGAGTTTATGATCAAGGTTATCTATGAAAGATATTTGGTTCTTCTCTGAACTTTCTATGTGTGCTCATAATATCCTTGCAAGTCTCTTCGAATTATTGGTTTGGTTTGGCCTACTAGATCTATAGTTCTTGCAATGGGAGAAGTGCTTGGCTTTGGGTTCAATCTTGCGGTGTCCTTTCCCAGTGACAGTAGGGGCAGCAAGGCACGTATTGTATTGTTGCCATCGAGGATAAAAACATGGGGTTTTCATCATATTGCTTGAGTTTATCCCTCTACATCATGTCATCTTGCTTAAGGCGTTACTCTGTTCTTATGAACTCAATACACTAGATGCATGCTGGATAGCAGTCGATGTGTGGAGTAATAGTAGTAGATGCAGAATCGTTTTGGTCTACTTGTCTCGGACGTGATGCCTATATACAATGATCATGCCTAGATAGTCTCATAATTATTCGCTTTTCTATCAATTGCTCGACAGTAATTTGTTTACCTGTCGTAGAATATCGCTATCATGAGAGAAGCCACTAGAGAAAACTATGGCCCTCGGGTCTATTCTCAACATATCAATCTACATCTACTTTACTTTTCTTGCTTTTGTTTGTTGTTTTATTAAACCAAAAATACCAAAAATATAATTATCATCTCTATCAGATCTCACTCTCGTTAGGTTGTCAGAATCGCGATTTTGAATCGGATCGGAGCCCTGATGATAGGATCGCAAATCGTGGAATCTTCACTATCAGGATCGTAGAAACGTAGATTCTATGAACTAAAGTCGTAGAATCAGAGGGGTTAGTTTGGATCATAAAGTCGTAGAATCATACAACAGAATATTGATTCTGACAACCTTGTCTCATAAGTGACCGTAAAGGGATTGACAACCCCTTATCGCGTTGGCTGTGAAGTTCTTATTTGTTTGTGCAGGTGCGAGGGACTGGCGCGTGGTCTCCTACTGGATTGATACCTTGGTTCTCAAAAACTGAGGGAAATACTTACGCTACTGTGCTGCATCTCCCTTTCCTCTTCGAGGGAATACAACGCAAGCTCAAGAGGTAGCAAGAAGAATTTCTGGCGCCGTTGCCGGGGAGGCTTACACAAATGTCATATACCAAGTACCTCTCACAAACCCTTATCCTTCGCATTACATTTATTTGCCTCTCATTTTCCTCTCCCCCACTTCACCCTTGCCGTTTTATTTGCCCTTCTGCTGCCGTGTGTTTATCGTTCGCTTGCCTCTCGTTTGCTTGTGTGCTATGTGCCCTCAATTAGCTTGCATCTTCGCTTGCTAAAATATGGATCCTCATCCACTTGATAATCTCTTTAAGAGATCCAATTCTGTTGAACCTATTGCTAGTGAGTTGACTGCACTAGATTATCTTTATGGGGTTTTGCTTGAAATTTGTGAATCTGAAAATTGTGATGAAATATTGAAAGAAAAACATAAATTGATTCACGATAGCTCCTTGAGTAAAAAGCATGATTGCAATGATATTATTATAAATTCTATTAATGTCAATTGTGCTAATGATACGCAAAACCCTAAGCTTGGGGATGCTAGTATTGCTATGTCTACTATTTGTTGCAATGATCATGATTGGGGTGATTCTTCTTATGATGTTGAAAATTTATTCAAGCCCCATGATGAATATGAGATTGATAATAATGTTTGCAATAATATTGAAAGTGGGTTTGGAAGAATGTCAACTTTTGATCCCACTACTTTAGATATTGATCAATCTTATGAGTTTTTTGATAAAAGTGGTCTTCGAGATGCAATGGCTTTGTTCTATGTTAGTCCCACTATTTTGAATGAGTGTCAACTTTGCATGCATGCGGATCATGAAGAGAATATTTTATGTGATAGCTATATTGATGAATTTTCTTATGATCCTACATGCAATTATTATGAGAGAGGGAAATATGGTTGTAGAAATTTTCATGTTACTAAATTACCTCTCATTATGTTGAGATTGCTATTGTTTCTTTCTCCTTCCTTGCATATGCTAGATCTTGCTTGTCTTGGTATTTTGTTTTCTTATAAGATGCCTATGCATAGGAAGTATGTTAGACTTAGATGTGTTTGTCACATGTCTTATGATGCTCTCCTTGTGCTTTAATCCTTGTCCTTTATGTGAGCATCATTGAATTATTGTTCCTAGCTAGGGGCGTAAAACGATAGCGCTTGTTGGGAGGCAACCCAATTTTATGTTTTTGCTTTTGTTGCTGTTAGGGAATAAATATTGCATCTAGCCTCTGATTAGATGTGTTTTCATGTTTTGGTTAGTGTTTGTGCCAAGTAGAACCTTTGGTAAGACTTGTGTGAAGTTTATATGATCTTGCTGTGAAAAACAGGATCGTTAGCGCTCGCTAAAGTAGTCGTGGGATTTTACTGGAGCGTGCTTTTTAGTTGATTCTTTTTGCTGCTGATTGGAGCGTGCTTGGCTTTGGGTTCAATCTTATGGTGTCCTTTCCCAGTGAAAGTAGGGGCAGCAAGGCACGTATTGTATTGTTGCCATCGAGGATAAAAAGATGGCGTTTTCATCATATTGCTTGAGTTTATCCCTCTACATCATGTCATCTTGCTTAAGGCGTTACTCTGTTCTTATGAACTCAATACACTAGATGCATGCTGAATAGCCGTCGATGTGTGGAGTAATAGTAGTAGATGCAGAATCGTTTCGGTCTAGTTGTCTCGGACGTGATGCCTATATACAATGATCATGCCTAGATTGTCTCATAATTATTCACTTTTCTATCGATTGCTCGACAGTAATTTGTTTACCCGCCGCAGAATATCGCTATCATGAGTGAAGCCACTATAGAAAACTATGGCCCCCGGGTCTATTCTCAACATATCAATCTACATCTACTTTACTTTTCTTGCTTTTATTTGCTATTTTATTAAACCAAAAATACCAAAAATATAATTATCATCTCAATCAGATCTCACTCTCGTAAGTGACCATAAAGGAATTGACAACCCCTTATCGCGTTGGCTGCGAAGTTCTTATTTGTTTGTGCAGGTGCGAGGGACTGGCGCGTGGTCTCCTACTGGATTGATACCTTCGTTCTCAAAAACTGAGGGAAATACTTACGCTACTGTGCTGCATCTCCCTTTCCTCTTAGAGGGAATACAACGCAAGCTCAAGAGGTAGCAGTTCCCAACACTTTCCATGCTAGATGTATCATAGGAGGTTCCCAAACATAAAATAAGGTTTATTCCTTTTCCACCAAACTTTCACAAGCCATGGCTGGCCCAATCCATGGTTGCCTTCCATACCAACACTTTCCAAGGAATTTATTATTTGACAACATAAAGTAAATTTGTTTTTGATTTCGGGACTGGGTATCCCGAATACCTTTGCCTTACTCTCGAGCAATGACAAGTGAATAAACACTCAACGTGAGAATACCACATCTAGCATGGAAAATATTGCCCACCCCTCACCACCTCGCGAGCAGTACGGGCACACAAAAGGGAAATTTATTTTGAAAATTAGAGATGGCACATACAAATTTTCTTAGAACGGCAAGGAAATACCGCATATAGGTAGGTATGGCGGACTCATGTGGTAAAACCGGGGTAAAGGATTTTGGATGCAAAAGTAGTGATCATACGTAGTGCAAAATGAAGGCTAGCAAAAGACTGGGAAGCGACCAACCATGAAACGAATAATCTCATAAGCGATCATTGAGCATAAATAACACCAAATAATGCACCACAAGTAGGATATAATTTCATTGCATAATTATTGACTTTTGTGCTTGCATAGGGAATCACAAACCTTAACACGAATATTCTTACTAAAGCATAATTACTCATCAACATGACTCACATATCACATCTTCATGTCTCAAAACTATTACCAGGAATCAAGTTTATTTTGTCCAATGATCTTCATGGAAGTTTTTATTATATCCTTCTTGGATATCTATCACTTTGGGACTAATTTTCATGTGTTGCTTTTGATAAGCTCAAACAAATATAAGTGAAGATCATGAGCATAAAAATTCTCTTTCATTTAAGTGAAGCAAGAGAGAATTTCTTAAAAGTTTACTAACTCTCAAATAAATCTAAGTGAAGCAAGAGAGTATTTCTTCAAAAATATTAAAGCACACCGTGCTCAAAAAGATATAAGTGAAGCACTAGAGCAAATCCATAGCTCATAAAAATTTAAGTGAAGCATAGAGAGCTATTCTAACAAGTCATGGCATAATTTTGGCTCTCTCAAATAGATGTGTACAGCAAGGATTGATGACTTAAAAAGCAAAACAAAATAAGAAAAGACTCATATCATACAAGATGCTCTAAGAAAAACACATATCATGTGACGAATAAAAATATAGTTTCGAGTGAAATACCGATGGTCGTTAGAAGAAAGAGGGGATGCCACTCGAGGGCATCCCCAAGCTTAGTTGCTTTCTTATCTTTAAGATAATGGCTTGGGATGTTGGGGCATCCCAAAGCTTAGGCTTTTCTTACTCCTTATTCCTTCATCCATCGTGAGATAACCCAAAACTTGAAAACTTCAATCACACAAAACTCAACAAAACCTTCGTGAGATCCGTTAGTATAAGAAAGCAAATCACTACTAAGTACTGTATCAAACCAATTCATATTTTGTATTGGTATTATATCTAATGTATTCCAACTTTTCTATGGCAAAAACTCATCAAGGAAAACTAGAGAATCATCAAAACAAGCACATAACACAATAAAAACAGAATCTGTCAAAAAACAAAACAGTCTGTAGTAATCTGGAAATTTCGAATACTTCTGCAACTCTAAAAATTCTGAAAGAATAGGGCCACGTGGGCAATTTGTATATTAATCTTCTACAAAAAGAATCAACCAAAAAGCACTTATATGTTAAAAATGAGAATTTTTCTCATGAGCGCAAAAGTTTCTGTTTTTCAGCAAGATCAAATCGACTAACACCCAACATGTTCCTAAGGCTTTGCTTGGCACAAACCTTTATTCAAACCTCAAAAGCACATCTCAATAGAGGTATTAAAGGATTTACACACAAGAACAGAAAATAGAAAGCAAAAAATTATTTTATTCGTTAGTTTGCCTTCCAACAAGCTTTTTCTTTATAACCATTAAGATAGGCTTGAGATGCCAATGATGCTCACATGAAAGACAAGAGTTGAAGCACAAAACGAGCATCATGAAGCATGTGACAAACACATTTAAGTCTAACATACTTCATATGCATAGGCATTTTGTATGCAACCAAATTATCAAGACAAGAAACATCTAGCATATGCAAAGAAGAACAAAGAAACAGTAGCAATCTCAGCATAACGAGAGGTAATTTAGTAACATGAAAATTTCTACAACCATATTTCCCTCTCTCATAGTAATTACACGTAGGATAATACTCAAATTCAACAATATAGCTATCACATAAAAATTTCTTTTCATGATCCACATTCATAAAAGTCTTATAATATTCCAAGATAGTGGGATTAACATCAACTAAAGTCATGACCTCTCCAAACCCACATTCAATATTGTTGCAAATATTATTATCAATATCATAATCATCATGAGGCTTAGATAAATTTTCAAGATCACAAGAAGAATCACCCCAATCATGATCATTGCAATAAGTAGAGGACATATCAAAATTAGCATCCCCAAGCTTGGGGTTTTGCATATCATTAACACAATTGATGTTATTAGAATTTATAATAATAGCATTGCAATCATGCTTTTCATACATGGAACTATCATGAATCACTTCTTCTCTTATCACTTCATCACAATTTTCAGATTCATGATTCTCAAGCAAAACTTCATAAAGATAATCTAGTGCACTCAATTCACTAGAAATTGGTTCAACATAATTGGATCTTTGAAAAAGATTGGAAGTGGATGAGGATCCGTAAATGCTTTCCTTACGATTTCCAATAAAATACCCAATTATACCAAACAGCCAAGCAAAGTTATCAAGTAAGACACAAGGGCAAACAAAAATAGATCTGACAAGAAAACGGCAAACCAAAAAAGAGGGCGAATAAAAACGGCAAATGTTTGTGAAGTGGGGGAGATGAAAATGAGAGGCAAATGGCAAATAATGTAAATTGCGAGGAGATGAAATTTGTGGTTAGGAACCTGGTATATGTTGAAGGTGCTCCCCGACAACGGCGCCAGAAATTCCTTTTGATGACTGCTAGAACTACGTCGGTATTTCCCCAAAGTGGAAGGGATGATGCAGTATATCAGCGGTAGGTATTTCCCTCAGTGATGAGACCAAGGTTGTCGAACCATTGGGAGAACCAAGCAACACAACGTAAACAGCACCTGCACACAAATAACAAATACTCGCAACCCGACGTGTAAAAAGGGTTGTCAATCCCTTTCGGGTAACGGACATGATAGAGTTGTAAATATTGATAGATTGATTGATAAATAAGATAAAGTGCAGCAAAGTATTTTTGGGTTTTTGGTTTAGTAGATCTGAAAATAAAAGCAAAGGAAAATAAATCGTAAAGGCAAATAATATGAGAAAGAGACCCGGGGCCGTAGATTTCACTAGTGGCTTCTCTCGAGAAAATAGCAAACGGCAGGAAAACAATTACTGTTGGGCAATTGATAGAACTTCAAATAATCATGACGATATCCAGGAAATGATAATTATATAGGCATCATGTCCAAGATTAGTAGACCGACTCCTGCGTGCATCTACTACTATTACTTCACACATCGACCGCTATCCAGCATGCATCTAGTGTATTAAGTTCATGGAGAAACGGAGTAATGCAATAAGAACGATGACATGATGTAGATAACATCTATTCATGTAGAAATAGACCCCGTTGTTTTATCCTTAGTAGCAACGATACTTACGTGTCGGTTCCCCTTCTATCACTGGAATCAAGCACCGTAAGATCGAACCCACTACAAAGCACCTCTTCCCATGTCAAGATAAAGAGATCAAGTTGGCCAAACAAAACCCAATATCGAAAAAGAAATACGAGGCTATAAGCTATCATGCATATAAGATATCAAAAGAAGACTCAAATAACTTTCATCGATATAAAAAGATAAATCTGATCATAAACTCAAAGTTCATCGGATCCCAACAAAGAGTTACATCATATGGATCTCCAAGAGACCATTGTATTGATAATCAAAAGAGAGAGAGATGAAGCCATCTAGCTACTGACTATGGCCCCATAGGTCTACAAGGAACTTACTCACGCATCATCGGAGAGGCACCAATGGAAGTGTTGAACCCCTCCGTGATGGTGTCTAGATTGGATCTGGTGGTTCTGGACTCTGCGGCGGTGATAACCCTCAACCGTAAGGGATCGAGATAGTCTTCGCGGGTAAGAATAACCCAATTTATTGATTCGACACACGGGGAGCCAAAGAGTATTTATAAGCTTTGACAGTTGAGTTGTCAATTCAACCGCACCTGAAATATACTTACTTGCAACAAAAGATAAGTGGTAACGGTGATATGATAGTGATGGTGGTGATAGTAAAAGTAAACAGCAAAAGTAAATAGCAAAAGTAGCAACTAGTAACCAGCAGGATTTAAAACACTGTAGGCTAGGGAGATGGATGGTTGGGCGCTGCATGGTTGAGATATATCATGAATCTAACTTGGGGCAAGGCACACGGAAAAGTAATGATCATCTAGGCAAATATCAAACATTAGGCATGTATCCCATAGGTAGTTGTGCGTGCTTGCAATAAGAACTTGCACAACATCTTTTGTCCTACCATCCCGCTATGAACGGGGCCAAAAGGAACTTATGGAGATTAAGGTGCTCCTGTCAAAGAGCACCGGAACAAAGCAATAAACTCAATGGATACATGTAATCCTCAAACTATGGACCATCCCCTTTGGTGTCCCAAGCTGTCACTTTTCGGATCGCCGGTTCCGGACCGTAATAGGTGCAAACAACTCATAGATAGGATCAAGAACACAAATATATTCATGCAAACACATATGGTTCAGATCTGAAATCATGGCACTCGGGCCCTAAGTGACAAGCATTAAGAGTAACAAGTTGAAGCAAAGATGATAAACACCATAGTAGATGATAGGCAACATGCCCCCAACGATCTGATAAACTATTACATGATCTAACTCATCCAATCCCTACCATCCCCTTTGCCTACAGCAGGGAATTACTCACACATGGAAGGAGAAGTCATGGAGGGAGGATGGAGTGGTGATGATGATGACGATGGCGACGATCTTCCCTCTCCGGAGGCCAAATCAGCCTCCAGATTAGCCCTCCCGAAGAAGAACAGAGGGTGGCGGCGGCTCCGCGACGAAAACTAGGAAAACAACTCCTGATCTCGGGTTTTCTCGTCACGGGCTAAATATGGGTCAAAGTAGGGCACTAGGGGAGGTGGGACCCGCCCAGGCGGCCTGGCGCGGCGGCCAGGGGTGGGGCCGCGCCACCAGGGCGCCTGGGCCCCCCTTGGTTGCCCTCTGGTCCATCTTCTGGCACAAGGTTCCTTCGGGTGCGTGGATTTTCTGTGATTTTTCGTGGAATTTTCTGAGACACCTAAAAATCCGTTTTCCTGCACACAATAAAACCATACAGGTAGCTCTGCTGAAAACAGCGTCAGTCCGGGTTAGTTTAGTTCAAATCATGCAAGAATGAGGTCAAAACAATAGCAAAAGTGTTTGGAAAAGTAGATACGTTTGAGACGTATCAACTCCCCCAAGCTTAGCATATTGCTTGTCCTCAAGCAATTCAGTTCAACGAACTGGACGCGACAAAGAAAACTTTGACAAACTCTTTTGCTTCATTAGATGTATATAAGCATGTACTACGAAAAGAGTCTAGCAAGTATTGAAACAATGCTATGAGGACAATGCACAGAGCAATCTTTCTTTCAAGTGACCAATCACAAATAACCAAGAGTAAATAATATACTTACTGAAAAATCAAGACAATATTACATTGCACATAGCTTGAGCATATTAAAGTGGTATCTCGCTAGCCTCCATGAGTGAAGCAAAACATAAATGCAGAAACTCCTCCCGAGTTTTAAAGGAGACTAGAACTAAGAATTTCAGAATAAATAATATCACAAGCATGCAGAAAACAATGTAATACTTTGGGACAATGCACATTACACTCAGAATGACAATTATGCTCTTCTAGTTGGTGCTTTGAAGAAAGAAGGTGGAGACTCTCGAACCGTGGAATTTGATGGCGAGGTTGAAAACCCATGGTTGGAAACCAAGACTAAACATGTACCAGAGCTCTTGGTTTTGAAAACAGAGGTAAAAATGTTTTTGAGAGGTGCATATTTCGTCAAAGAATGCTAGTAGATAACCCAATTACTTCTTGAGCTGGACAGGTTTCAAGGAACGGCTCCCGCACGGGGACGATCACATCCCCTTAATCTCCTTTGTTTATCACTGCCAAAGTTTTCTGATTTCTCATGAACAAAGCGTGAAGGAGGGTTTGTTTGTTGTATTATCTTTTATGAGCCGGGCGCACTCTATGCCAGTTCCTTCTCGTATTAGGGGTTTGCAGATTAGACATGCAATCCCGGGGTGAAACTTGTCCAACTTAAAAAGATCATGAATTAACTACTACTTCCTCATGAGCTAAAACAGAGGCACAAAAGAGAAATGCTTTTGATTAATTTCGAGATGGTACACGAAAGTCTTCGTTAGGAATGGCAGGTAAATACCATGTATACGAAGGTATGGTGGACTCATATGGCATAACTGGTTTAAAGGATTTTGGATGCACAAGCAGTCAGTCCGCTTAGTACAGGTGGAGGTTAGCAAAAGACTGGGAAGCGACCAACTAGAGAGCAATAACAGTCATAATCATGCAGAGCGACAAAGCAACATTGAATCGGGCATGAAAGTGATATAACTATTCTGAAACTCAAAGATCATCAAGGCAGAGCAGACTTTTAAGTCTTAAACATGTGTAAACATGTGCCAAGTCAATCCAAGAATTCTCCAAAGGGACATACCACCTTAGTATACCAAACTATGAACAGTGCAATGCATGTAAATCATTTCAATAACACATTATACACTCTAGCTATTTGAGACTAGCCACAAGGAAAGCATGAACCACTGGAAGAGCATTGTAAACATAGCACTATGTCGCTACAAGCTGGTCTCTAGATCATAAGTACAGGCATATGTACAAAAATAGAAACAAGAAGAGTTCATACCGGTTTTCCTTTGTTGCTTCCCTTCAGTCGATCTTCGTCATTACTGCCTCGTCACTTGCAGGATCGAACGTAGGAAATATAATTAAATGCCATCACGGACTCGAGCTGAACTCTGAAAACAAAGCAGACTAAAGAGAGAAAGGAAATCTTTTTGGATTATTTCAAAGGTTGAACGAAAGCAAAAGAAAGAGAAAAAATTTTTGTTGTTTTTGCAAATAAAGAAATAAAGAAGAACGGGCAAAAACCTCGAAAAGATCAAAGCGAATAAAACGGATAATACAATGGAAAAATGAGAAGGGCACGTACTCCCCCAAGCTTAGGCTTTTGGCCTAAGTTGGTAGTAGCTACTGCCCCCAGGAGCCTCCTGCTCCGGGGGAATGGTGGTGAGTCCAAGGGTCGTAGAAGGATTCTGGAGCGTACACCGAACTCCTCGGATCCTCCCACGAAGAAGGGTCCGTACTTCAAGCGGAGGAAGACCCTTCACCAAACTGGGTGCCGGTCTTCCCCTGAAAAGGTGGTAACTCACCGTGCTCCTCCTCGTCGGGCACAACCCCCTCCATGGGGTTATGAAACTGATGATGGGCCATGAACTCATCGAACTGAATAACATCAAAGGACCATCCGTTCCTGCGAGAAAAAACAAACAAAAGAGGTGCAGGTAGACGGATCTCGCGTTCCGCGGTAGTTCCGAAACGCAAGATATAAACAAGATTACTAAGCTCAGAAGTCATGGTAACAAACTTATGACTTTTCATAGCAGCAAGATCAAAACTTAAATAAGTAAAAGGCTCATCATCAGGGTGTGGGGTGCCTTTAAGATGTTCTAAGATAAGTGTGGCATAAACGCCACCAAATAAATCTCCCCTGTTACCGTTCATAGCAAGGCGTCAAGCAATTAAGGCACCCAGATTATAATCAAACCTCCTTGAAAGGGCGGTTGCCAGGATAGCAATATCCGGCGCAGAAATGCTGCTCGTGTTGTCACGAGCTAATACCCCTCTAGCAACATAATATGCAAAATACCTGAGGTGAGGGAATAAGATGCTGGAGATTTTTGACTGATGAATATCCCTCGTACCCATGCTGCAGAGAGAGTTGAAGACGGTTTTCAGCTCGGAGGGCTGAGAGGTCATCTTAGCCGTCCGCCCAACGTTTGGCACACCTATTATTTCACAAAACTTTCCCAAGGGCATGGTGATAAGATCATTGTAAATTTTAAACTCAATAGCACCAGTATCAGGGTTATATCTAAAACTGTTAATGAAACCGGAGGTGAGTTTTTGATACTGAATAACACGGCACGTGACGAGCCGTGTCAGACCTGCATTAGCACAAAGATTATAAAACGCATCCTTGATTCCCGCAGCTTCAAGGAATTCATCACATGGAAACATCATAGCACGTGCTGGACTTGTGTCTTCCAACAACTCTAGGGGCACATGATCTTCATTGTAGCTCACCCTAGCAGTCGAGGGTGAAGCTGCGGCTCTAGTAACTCGATCGGAGTGTGTGGGCCTCCTCTTCTCAAGCCACCCCTTTGCCCTTCCTAACAAACTCATTTCTGAAATTTTTGGCAAATTACAAAAACAAGGATTTAAACAAAGTGGGTTAAGGCAAACTACTCAACTCACTTACCTAAGGCATAAACTTGCATCAAAACTTGGAAAATAAATTTCTACACATGCATGCGAGCTCATCTACACAGCACCAAGAACTACTAAATACTCACAAATGAAGCCACCAACCAAAAATCTAATTGGAGGGGTGGAGGAGTTACATACCAGGGAGTATTTGTTCAAAATCTCAGCTCGAATGATAGGCTGTAGAGAGAGATCGAAGAATCGCCTCCAAGAGCAGCAAGAACGCAAGAACAAGTGCAGAACTCGTGTTTTTGGAGAGAAATAGAGAGAGAGAGGAAGAAGGCTTACCTGGAGGGGGGCCTTGTGGGCCCCAGGCGCCCTGTGGGCGCGGCCAGGGGGCAGGCCGCGCCAGCTGGCCGCCTGGGCCACTAGTGGGTCCCCCTGGTCGGCCCCAGGTGCCTCTGGGTCACTCCCGGCATGGAAATTTTTATTTTTATTTTTCTGGAATTTTTCTGAAAACTTCACTGTTGAAATTTTTTCGAAGTCCAAAAAGGCTGCAAGACTTTCTGAAAACTTAAAGCAGTGATTAGTATTGTGAAGCTTCAAAACATAAACACTTGGTACAGCAAGGAGAACAAAAACTAAAACAAATGAAAACATAACAAGCTCAACTTTTTATCTATATAAAACATGTTCATTAGTAAGGTTGATCAAGTCTTACCAACAAACAGGCGATATATCGAGCAAAAAGTCTCACCTCTTACGAAGTGATCATTGCACCTTTACTTTAATGGACATTGTCCCCACCATAATAGTTTTGTATTTGTGGTGCACATGTAGTGGACAGTCCCATTCTCCAATCTTCACGGTCTCGATATTTTCTATAGAGTTGAGGCCATGCCTCCTGTCGGTCTTCTTTGGAAAATACACCATGTGTTCTTTATCATTCACATTGAAGGTAACCTTCCCTTTATTGCAATCAATAATAGCACCTGCGGTGTTAAGAAAAGGTCTACCAAGAATAATGGACATGCTCCCATCCTCGGGCATGTCAAGCACAACAAAATCAATAAGGATCAAACAATTAGCAACTTCTACAGGGACATCCTCACAAATACCTATCGGAACGGTGGTTGACTTGTCAGCCATCTGAAGAGAGATATCTGTAGGAATTAGTTTCTCTAAACAAAGCCTCTTGTAAAGAGAGAGAGGCATAACACTCACTCCTGCTCCAAGATCACATAAAGCAGTTTTGACATAATTATTCTTTATGGAGCAAGGAATGGTGGGTATACCTGGATCACCAAGCTTCTCAGGAATCTTGCCACTGAAAGAGTAGTTAGCAAGCATAGTAGATATTGCTTCATTAGGAACTTTTCTTTTATTAGTGACAATATCTTTCATATATTTTGAATAGGGAGGTAACTTAATAGCATCAGTCAAAGGGATTTGAAGAAAAAGAGGTTTAATCCACTCACAAAACTTATTGTAATGCTCTTCTTCTTTAGATTTGAGAGACTTACCTAGAAAGGGCATGGGTTTCTGTATCCATGGTTCTCTTCCCTTCCCATGTCTTCTTGCGACGAAGTCTTCTCTAGTGTACCTCTTACGTTTGTCAGGTGCTTCTTCTTCTCGAACTTCAGGTGGATCATTCTTCTCATTATCCTTACCTTCAGGTCCGGCACCGTCTTCAGTCTCAGCATCGGAGATAGATACACTGTTGGGATCAACAGCTGGCTCTTCATCTGTAATAGGATCATTGGAATTGTCAGTCTCCTTATGTTTCTTCTTCTTCTTCTTTGGAGAGCTAACAATTTCTTCTTCCTGCATTTGAGAATCTTGCTCGATTCTCCTCGGATGCCCCTCTGGATAGAGAGGATCTTGAGTGCTAGTTCCTCCTCGGGTCTTAGTCCCGAAGGCCTGCAAATCATCTTGTTTGGCATTGTTAGCAAGCAAATCTTTTTGCACATTAGAAATTTGTTCAAGCTGAGTTTGAACCATATGAAAATGCTTCACAAGACATTTAACATCATTAACTGTTCTCCCTAGAACATCAAGCAAATTTTTGATAGCAAGGGAATCATCATGCAATTGACTTTGTATCCTCTCATTAAAATGATTTTGTTTCATAATAAAATTATCAAACTCATCTAAACATTGATCAGGAGGCTTACCACGAGGGATGTCACTTGCGTTGAAATCTAAAAGAGAGTGTACCTCTACCATAGGAGGGTGAGTGGTAGGCTCACACAACTTCTCAATAGGGGGTAGATTCTTCACGTCTTCAGTTTTAATACCCTTCTCTTTAATAGACTTCTTTGCTTCTCGCATATCTTCGGGGCTTAGAACAAACATGCCCCTCTTCTTTGGTGGTGGAGGTGGTTCAGGGACGGACCAATCTTCATGGTTTTTGGCAATCCTGCCCATCAAATCCTCTGCATCGTCCGGTGTTCTTTTCCTGAAAACACAACCAGCACAACTGTCCAAATAGGACCTGGATTCATCAGTTAGACCAGCATAAAATATATCGATTAATTCATTCTTAGGGACTCCATGTCCTGGTCTAGCCCGAATCAGACCACAGTACCTCCCCCAAGCTTTAGGGAGGTGTTCATCCTGCAACTGTTTAAAGTTATAAATTCTTTGTAAAGCAGCATGTTGCATATGAGCAGGAAAGTACTTATCAACAAAAGAGTGAGCTAAGTCTTGAGGACTCTTAATGGAACCACATGGGAGTGAATCATACCATGTTTTAGCACCTTCCTTCAAAGAGAAAGGAAGAAGCTTAGTCACATAAAAGTTTCGTTTCTTCTCATCCGTGGTAAACAAGCCACCCAACTCAGTGAGTTTGGTCAGGTGTGCAATAGCATCATCATTTTCTCTGCCATAAAAGGGGTCAGCTTCAACCATAGGTATAAGTGAAAGATCAATAGAGAAATCATAATCAGGATCATCAATGCATATAGGAGATGTAGCAAATTCAGGATCAGGAACGGTCTTGTTCTTCAAAGAGTGTTTTTCAAGCAGCTTCTTAATAGCTTCAGGGTCAGAGCCGGCAAACTCTGTCAGTTCCCTGCATAAATCATCATCAAGCATAATGTAATCATCATCAAGGAGTCTCTCCTTGAGTTTACTCAAATCAGGATAATCATAAGTTCCACCAATAGGGTAGGGAGCAACAGGAATTTCAATTCCAGACTTTTTTGCAGCAGCAGCGATCTGTTTCTCAAGAGCAAAACCAAGTGAACTAATATCATCAAGAGTAGTAGAAGCATCATCAAGAGTATCGGACATAGTAACAGATTCAGTAGGAGCATCATGCGGTGGCGGTGAGGCAAACTTACTCATAACAGAAGGTGAATCAAGTGTAGCACTAGTGTTCAGAACAGTACCTCTTCTTGTAGTGGATAGTAAGATCGGAACCTTGGGGTCTCCTTTATTACCCATAGCGGATGAAGTGCAGCAGGTAGGATACTTCAAGTAGACTTGTAAATATTGCTATGCTCCCCGGCAACGGCGCCAGAAAATGGTACTTGATAACCCTCAACCGTAAGGGATCGAGATAGTCTTCGCGGGTAAGAATAACCCAATTTATTGATTCGACACACGGGGAGCCAAAGAGTATTTATAAGCTTTGACAGTTGAGTTGTCAATTCAACCGCACCTGAAATATACTTACTTGCAACAAAAGATAAGTGGTAATGGTGATATGATAGTGATGGTGGTGATAGTAAAAGTAAACAGCAAAAGTAAATAGCAAAAGTAGCAACTAGTAACCAGCAGGATTTAAAACACTGTAGGCTAGGGAGATGGATGGTTGGGCGCTGCATGGATAAGATATATCATGAATCTAACTTGGGGCAAGGCACACGGAAAAGTAATGATCATCTAGGCAAATATCAAACATTAGGCATGTATCCCATAGGTAGTTGTACGTGCTTGCAATAAGAACTTGCACAACATCTTTTGTCCTACCATCCCGCTACGAACGGGGCCAAAAGGAACTTATGGAGATTAAGGTGCTCCTGTCAAAGAGCACCGGAACAAAGCAATAAACTCAATGGATACATGTAATCCTCAAACTATGGACCATCCCCTTTGGTGTCCCAAGCTGTCACTTTTCGGATCGCCGGTTCCGGACCGTAATAGGTGCAAACAACTCATAGATAGGATCAAGAACACAAATATATTCATGCAAACACATATGGTTCAGATCTGAAATCATGGCACTCGGGCCCTAAGTGACAAGCATTAAGAGTAACAAGTTGAAGCAAAGATGATAAACACCATAGTAGATGATAGGAAACGTGCCCCCAACGATCTGATAAACTATTACATGATCTAACTCATCCAATCCCTACCATCCCCTTTGCCTACAGCAGTGAATTACTCACACATGGAAGGAGAAGTCATGGAGGGAGGATGGAGTGGTGATGATGATGACGATGGCGACGATCTCCCCTCTCCGGAGGCCAAATCAGCCTCCAGATTAGCCCTCCCGAAGAAGAACAGAGGGTGGCGGCAGCTCCGCGACGAAAACTGGGAAAACAACTCCTGATCTCGGGTTTTCTCGTCACGGGCTAAATACGGGTCAAAGTAGGGCACCAGGGGAGGTGGGAACCACCCAGGCGGCCTGGCGCGGCGGCCAGGGGTGGGGCCGCGCCACCAGGGCGCCTGGGCCCCCCTGGTTGCCCTCTGGTCCATCTTCTGGTACAAGGTTCCTTCGGGTGCGTGGATTTTCTGTGATTTTTCGTGGAATTTTCTGAGACACCTAAAAATCAGTTTTCCTGCACACAATAAAACCATACAGGTAGCTCTGCTGAAAACAGCGTCAGTCCGGGTTAGTTTAGTTCAAATCATGCAAGAATGAGGTCAAAACAATAGCAAAAGTGTTTGGAAAAGTAGATATGTTTGAGACGTATCAAGCGGCTGGATCGAAATTCCGTCGACTCCTCTAGGGTTTCTGGAATATTGGGGTATTTATAGAGCAAAGAGGCAGTCCGGGGGCCACCCGAGGTGGGCACAACCCACCAGGGCGCGCCTGGGCCTCCTGGCGCGCCCTGGTGGGTTGTGCTCCCCTCGAGCACCCCCAAGGTGTTGCCTTGGCCCATCGGGTGTCTTCTGGTCCATAGAAAATCTCCGTAAAGTTTCGCTGCGTTTGGACTCGGTCTGATATTGATTTCCTGCGATGTAAAAAACATGTAAAAGACAACAAGTGGCACTTGGCACTATGTCAATAGGTTAGTACCAAAAAATGATATAAAATTAATATTAAATGCTTGTAAAACATCCAAGAATGATAATATAACAGCATGGAACAATAAAAAAATTATAGATACGTTGGAAACGTATCAACTAGGGAGAAGGAAGTCTGGCCGGTAGATCGATTTGGTGTCGTACGGAGGGACCTAAGAACCACCGGCAGGTCATCGATCCATCGCCCTCCACACTTCTGCAGTCTATCAAAGGTTCTTATCTTGAGTCCTCGCTGCACTTCAGTGTTTGCCCTCTCAGCTTGTCCATTGCTTCTAGGGTGGGCAACAGAGGCAAATGAGATCTCGCTTCCGAGGGCATGAACGTATTGCATGAAGGCGCGGCTTGTGAACTGGGTGACGTTGTCACTGATGACTCCGGCCGATACTCTGAAACGACACACCAATCCTTTCAGGAACTTGATAGCTGACTGTGTGGTCACCTTCCTCACAGGATCTACTTCCGGCCACTTTGAAAACTTGTCGATGGCGATGTACAAGTATTCAAAGCCCCTGGTAGCACGGGGGAAGGGGCCTAAGATGACGAGCCCCCAAACCGAAAACGTCCATGACAAAGGGATCGTCTGGAGAGTTTGAGAAGGCCTCCCTTCTCCCATCTTCTTCACCGACACCATCTCCGACATCACACCATTCATCCCCACCGTTCTTGATCTCAACAACCATAATTACTACCATTGGTGTCATCTCTTTGAGATTCACCTTTCTTGTTTCCCTCTTCTCCACCACATCTCTAGCGATGGCCTGCCCGCTCCTCACGATCCTCGGTGGGTCTAGTATGATCTTGCCACTATCATGTGGTTGTACACTCGCATCTCGACGGAGCTCTTCAACCTCGTCGTCACAGATGGCGCCTCCGTGCGCGATATCTGGCTTGAGCTCCGTCGTCTTTTCCAGGACAATCGTGATGCTCGAGTCTCCGCCCTCAACATGGAGCTCCGCACGATCATGCACGGCGATTGCCCATGGGCGTCTTTTGTCAGCGGAACAAGGCAATTGGCGACGAGCTCTGTGAGCTCGGGGAGGTGGTTGCCGATCAGTCGCTTCTTCATGCGCTGATGGGAAGTCTTGATGATTGCTTTGCATAGCAGGCGACCCTGATCCCCCTTGAAAGTGCAACTAATCCACGGGTGGTTTTGGTAATTCCTAACAACATATAGCTCATTGAACTAATGCTCTTTCAAGATGATTATTTCAAAAAGTTCAATGGTCGGCATGGCATGGATTAGGAACGTGGACCCCTCAAAATGCTAAGGACACATATTGGCTCAAGCTCAAGACTCTACATTTTCTATTTTAGTGATCCAAGATCACATTGAGTCCATAGGAAAGCCAATACTATTAAAAGGGGACGAGGTGTTGCTTAATGTGTTTTTTTGCTCAAAATGCTTAGTGATATGCTCCAAAACGATCAACCACTTTCTCACATCCACATATGTCCCAAACCAAAAGTCAAACTCGGCCCCACCGTAACATTCGATTCGGCGCCACCGAATTCATTTGACATAGCCACTGCCACAAAACCCTAGTCACTTCGGTCTCACCGAAAGGGATCTCGGTCTCACCGAGATGGGATTGCAAACTCTCTGTTTCCCTTCGTAACATTTTGGTCTCACTGAGATGAGCGATCAGTCCCACCGAGTTTGCAATGCAAACTCTCTGTTTCCCTTTTGTAACATTTCAGTCTTACCGAAATGAGCGAATCGGTCCCACCGAGTTTTCCTGACCAACTCTCTGTAAGCTTATTACCAAAATCGGTCCTACCGAGTTTGTGTAATCGGTCACACCGAGATTACGTTATGCCCTAACCCTAATGAAATCGGTTCCACTAAGTTGATCATATCGGTCCCTCCGAAATGCCTAACGGTCACATTATGAACTAAATCGGTCTGACCGAGTTCTCTGAATCGGTCCCATCGAGTTTGGTAAATTGTGTGTAACGGTTAGATTTTGTGTGGAGGCTATATATACCCCTCCACCCACTCTTCATTCGTGGAGAGAGTCATCAGATAATACCTATACTTCCAACATACATGTTCTGAGAGAGAACCACCTACTCAAGTGTCGAGATCAAGATATTCCATTCCTACCATATGAATCTTGTTCTCTAGCCTTCCCCAAGTTGCTTTCCACTCAAATCATTCCTCCACCATATCCAAATCTATGAGGATCTGTTTGAGTGTTGGGGAGACTATCATTTGAAGCATTTGAGCAAGGAGTTCATCATCAACACACTGTCTATTACCTTTTGGAGAGTGGTGTCTCCTAGATTGGTTAGGTGTCACTTGGGAGCCTCCGACAAGATTGTGGAGTTGAACCAAGGAGTTTGTACGGGCAAGGAGATCGCCTACTTCGTGAAGATCTACCCTAGTGAGGCAAGTCCTTCGTGGGCGATGGCCATGGTGGGATAGACAAGGTTGCTTCTTCGTGGACCCTTCGTGGGTGGAGCCCTCCGTGGACTCACGCAGCTGTTACCCTTCGTGGGTTGAAGTCTCCATCAACGTGGATGTACGATAGCACCACCTATCAGAAGCACGACAAAAAATTTGTGTCTACACTTGCGTTTGCCCCTCCAAACTCCTCCCTTTACCTTCATATGCAATTGTTATACATTCCGCTGCTATACTCTTAGAATTGCATGTGTAGGTTGATTGCTTGACTTGTGCTAAGTTGCTAAAATCTGCCAAGAATTAAAATTGGGAAAAGGGTGGATTTTTATTTGGTCAAGTTGTCTAATCACCCCCCTCTAGACATACTTTCGATCCTACATCCCTCCTCTATCGATGCTCGCTGAGGCCCGTGCCATGCTCAAGATGGAGGAGCGGAACCAGGTGCGCAAGGCCAGTGTGTCGCGCCTCTTCCATGCCACCCCGCGCCCCACTGCGACATCAACTACATCGAATCTAGCGCAGCCCTCGGGGGCGTCTTCATCACAGCCGCTGCCGGGTGGCACCCGAGTCCGAACTACAAGGGCAAGAACCCCATCTACCGTCCTCCGCAGCAGCGTGTGCTACTTCTCGAGCTTGCGTTGTATACTTGTATTCCCTCGAAGAGGAAAGGGTGATGCAGCACAGTAGCATAATTAGTTCCCTCAGTTTTTGAGAACCAAGGTATCAATCCAGTAGGAGACCACACGCGAGTCCCTCGCACCTGCACAAACAAATAAGAACCTCGCAACCAACGCGATAAGGGGTTGTCAATCCCTTCACGGTCACTTACGAGAGTGAGATCTAATAGATAGGATATGATAGTATTTTTGGTATTTTTGGTATAGGAACAGAAAGTAAATAAAGGAAAATAAACAGCGAAAGAAATTGGCTAGTTGACGGAAAAGTAATATGATGAAGATAGACCCGGGGGCCATAGGTTTCACTAGTGGTTTCTCTCATGATAGCAGAATTCTATGGTGGGTGAACAAATTACTGTCGAGCAATTGATAGAAAAGCGCATAGTTATGAGAATATCTAGGCATGATCATTGTATATAGGCATCACATCCATGACAAGTAGATTGAAACGATTCTGCATCTACTACTATTACTCCACACATCGACCGCTATCCAACATGCATCTAGAGTATTAAGTTCATAAGAACAGAGTAACGCCTTAAGCAAGATGACATGATGTAGAGGGATAAAATCAAGCAATATGATATAAACCCCATATTTTTATCCTCGATGGCAACAATACTATACGTGCCTTGCTGCCCCTACTGTCACTGGGAAAGGACACCGCAAGATTGAACCCAAAGCCAAGCACTTCTCCCATTGCAAGAACTATAGATCTAATAGGCCAAACCAAACCGATAATTCGAAGAGACTTGCAAGGATATTATAATCATACATAAAAGATTTCAGAAAAGAATCCAATATGTTCATAGATAATCTTGATCATAAACTCACAATTCATCGGATCTCGACAAACACACCGCAAAAACATTACATCGAATAGATCACCTCGAAGATCGAGGAGAACTTTGTATTGAGATCCAAAGAGAGAGAAAGGGCCATCTTGATGTAGAAGCCCTCCGTGATCGATGCCCCCTCTGGCGGAGCTCCGGAATAGGCCCCAAGATGGGATCTCACGGGAACAGAAGGTTACGATGGTGGAATTAGGGTTTCTTCGTGTTCCATGATATTTTCTGGGTATATGGGTATATATAGAAGGAAAAAGTACGTCGGTGGAGCAACGTAGGGCCCACGAGGGTGGGGGGCATGCCTACCCCCCTGGACGCGCCCTGCCCCCCTCGTGGGCACCATGTTTCTTCTCTGACTTGTACTCCAAGTCTCTCGTGAAGGTATCGTTCCAAAAATAACTCTCCCGAAGGTTTCATTCTATTTGGACTCCGTTTGATATTCCTTTTCTGCGAAACACCGAAATAGGCAAAAAAACAGCAATTTGCACTGGGCCTTGGGTTAGTAGGTTAGTCCCCAAAATAATATAAAAGTGTATAATAAAGCCCATTAAACATCCAAAATAGAATATATAATAGCATGGAACAATCAAAAATTATGGATACGTTGGAGACGTATCAAGCATCCCCAAGCTTGATTCCTGCTCGTCCTCGAGTAGGTAAATGATAAAAACAGATTTTTGGATGTGGGATTCTAACCAACATAATTCAATGTAATTCTCTTTATTGTGGCATGAATGTTCATGTCGGAGATATTGACCACGGGTGTCCTCAGCGACCACCGTTGGTATTTCAAGACAATTTGGGGCCGCCTGTTACCCCCCCCCCCCCCCGGCCGTCTGCTCACCGGGCCGCCTCCTAGGACAGCTTGCCCTAGGAGCCGGCTACCAGCAGGCGGCAGGGGCCCAAACAGGCGGCATCATCACAGCTAGCAGCTAGCAGACGGTCCTACGCCCTTCCCTCGGGATGCGGGCTGGGGGACCACCGCGCAGCTGAGGCATGGCTATAGTTGAGCGCGTCCTTAGAGAATCTATAAGGGCGTGGCCACAGTGAACGTGTACCTTATGGCCATCTCCTAAGCGGCGAGACACTGTAGCCACGCTACCAGTGACCAAGCTTCGGTCAAAGGAAGCCACGATCCCACTACCCGCAGACGGCGGGGCCAGCAGGCGGCTGGCCCCATCGGCCAGTGGGTAAGTCATAGACAAGCCGCCCCTGGCAGGCGGCCAGGGGAGGCGGCCGCCTGATAACAGATGGCGAATCCTGCCCTAGAAGTCTGAACCTCATCAAGACGACAAGACAGGGCGTGGCAGCAGTGTACGGCGGCACTGTAGCCACTACCCCCCTGACGACGCTGCCGTCAGCAGAAGCACGCCTACAGTGAAAGGCAACCACATGGGCCCG
Source organism: Secale cereale (assembly GCA_902687465.1). Classification (NCBI taxonomy): domain Eukaryota; kingdom Viridiplantae; phylum Streptophyta; class Magnoliopsida; order Poales; family Poaceae; genus Secale; species Secale cereale. Next base: position 4,474,972 of record LR738713.1, on the reverse strand, counting down.
CAGGCGGCGGGCCCCAGCAGACAGACGGCGAGGCCGGCGCCGGAAGACGCTGACAGCCGGGGGGCACTCCATCGATATTACAATTGTACCCCTGGGGGTAGGCCTATATAAACCCCCCAGGGTCCTCCATGAGGAGGGAAAGACTGAGCCTTAGAAGAAAGAGAGCACGTAGAAGGAAAGAGGGAGAAAAACCCTAGCAACCACCCCCATTCCCTAGGGTGCAAGGAGTGAGCTAGCCTTGTTCATCTTCCTCCCCTAGACGACACAGCTCGAGGAGCAACCTTGTAGCTACCATAGTGACATTAGTCATGACGCGAAGTCCCCGCAGAGCAGAATTAGGGGTGTTATGTCCACGGAGAGCCCCGAACCTGGGTAAGATCCGTAGGCGTCCTAAGTTCCGCCTTATCCCGCTTCTCGAGCCCGGCGACGCTCTATTGTCCCCATGCATGATAAGCCATCCGTTGGCATATGTCGCCCCAAAACCCAACATGTTCTGGACGGGAACTTTGTTCCTCCCTGGCGAGCACAGCCAGCCTGGCACGCCTGTAGGCGTGGAAACCGGGATGCTTCGCGGCGCTGAGGCCGCATGCGCCGCGAGCGGACTCGCCGACCTTCTCGGCGGCGTCCACATTCATGATGAGCCCTCTACGATGGCCGACCTAGTAGCTCCGGAGAGCTGCCTCGTCGAGCTCCTCGACAAGCTCCACATCGTCGACGAGCGCGCCTCTGACGTGGAGTCAGTGGGCTCTTCTGACCCACCTGTAGACATGATCATCGACCTCGACGCAGAGCCCGTCGATTCCTTCCCTGAGCACGTGGTGATCTTCGACGACCCCCTCCCTGCTCCAACGGGCAGCGGCACCACCAGCACCGTCACGGAGGAGCTCATCACCAACCACGACGAACCGTCCGGCAGGGCGGACCAAGACCCGCTCCAGACCACCCTTCAGAACCTCGCCGCACCTATTACGGCGGGGGCAGACGGTGCGGCGTTGGAGGCACTTCGCGTCTCGCTCCTCGACGGCGCCAACAAGCTGGCCGCTTCTTGACGCCTCACTGAAGCCTATCGCCGCGAGATGGACCATGCCATTTGCGGCACGCCGGCTGCTGGCGAGCCTAGTCGGGTTGGCGCCGTTCGCGATCGCGACGGGCTACTAGCAGACATGCTGGGGGCCCCGCGGCCCGCGTATCTCACTCCATCGGAGAACCTAAGGGCTGCCCAGGCAGCAGTCGATGAGATGGGCCGCTTGGAGGGAGACGAGCTTTGCTGCGTGACTCAGCGCGCCCGCCAGCTCCTCGACGCTGCTGCCGCGCAGCAGGAGGCCCATCGCCGGGTATCAGAGGCCGGCGTGCACGCTGACAACCGCCCCCTTCGGCGGGAGCAAGGAGCCATGTCCCGCTCTCCAAAAGTCGGCGCCCCCAACCGGCGAGACTCAGAGCCAGCTGCTAGCCGCAGCCGGCAGACTCGTATCACCATCGAGCGCGACAAAGACGGCCACCCAAGGGCTATAGAGCGGCGAGGGGAACACCCGCCTCCTCCTAGGCGGGAGAGGCGTGTGTCTCCTCCGCCTGTTGACCACCCCTCGCTGGCAGGCCGCTTGGGCCGCCGCGAGGGGGTTGGGGAGAATGACGCCCGCCACCGCCTAGACTGACTAGCTCGGTCCCAGGTGGTCGAAGAAGAAGATGACCTCGGTCCGGCCGGTTTTGGCCCCCGCATCCGCAACCAGCCTTTCCCCAAGGGCTTCTCGCTCCCCAGATATACCCCTAAATACAACGGATCAGTGAAACCAGAGGACTGGCTGGTGGACTACTCCACAGCCGTCAGCATAGCCACTGGCAACAGGCATGTTGCAGTGAAGTACGTGCCACTTATGCTCCAGGGCACGGCCCAGACGTGGCTGAACAGCCGTAAACCCAACAGCATCAACGGCTGGTTAGACTTCACCGACGCCTTCACCCGCAACTTCACCAGCACCTACAAGCGTCCTCCCAAGCCGCGCCAGCTCTCCCTATGTGTCCAAGGCCCAGATGAGTCAACCCGTGATTATCTGACGCGTTGGGCAGAGCTGCGAAACTCTTGTGAGGGAGTGCACGAAGTACAAGCCATCGAGTATTTCATGGCCGGGTGCAGAGAAGGCACCTTGCTCAAACACAAGCTCCTTTGTGACGAGCCGGCCACGCTGGACAAGCTGTTGAGCATAGCAAACAAGTACGCCACCGCCGATTCCTCCATGAAAACCGAGCTGCAAGTGGATGCTTCTGGCAAGATGACGCCTCCAACTCCCAAAACGCCAGCTGGAGAATCCAGCCGACGCCAGCAGCCGAACGATCACAAACGCAAGACCCACGCGCCGGCTGCCAACAGCCGGCTGGTGGCAGCAGTTGATGGCCAGCAGCCAGAAGCTCAAGCAGGACCCAAGCGCCAGAAGGGCGGCAAGCCGCCTGGCAGCTAGCTTTCTCCTTCGACCAAGCTCTGGACGCCCCCTGCAAGTTCCACAGTGGTGCGAAGCCTTCCAACCACACCACACGAAAGTGCCATTGGCTCACAAGGATTGCCAGAGGAGAAGCTCTGCCACCGCCGCATGCTGGGTAGGCGGCCCCGCCTCCCAATCCACCGGCTGCTCGTCCGGGCGGCCAGGTCCAGGATGAATTCCCAGAAGAGAACGGGGCCTATGTCGTCTTCACCAGCCAAGCGGACGATAGGCACAGCCGGCGCCAGCAACGCAGAGAAGTCAACACTGTTGCCGTCAAAGACCCAGAATTCATGCACTGGTCTGAGAAGCCCGTCAGCTGGAGCCGAGAAGATCACCCGGCTGTCATGCCATCACCAGGGGCCTATGCCCTGGTCCTGGATGCAACTCTCTCCACTGACAGGCGGGCCTGTCATTTCTCCCGAGTACTAGTAGACGGCGGCAGCAGCATCAACATCATGTACCGTGACACCATGGAGAAGTTGGGCATCAAATAAAAGCAGCTTCAGCCTACCAGGACTGTGTTCCACGGCATTGTGCCAGGCCTCTCTTGCTCACCAATTGGCAAGGCCAAGATTGATGTCCTGTTTGGTGACAAGATGCATTTTCGGAGGGAACCAGTCTGGTTCAAAGTAGTGAACCTGGAAAGTCCCTATCACGTGATCTTGGGCCGGCCTGCCCTTGCAAAGTTCATGGTCGTACCCCATTACGCCTACCTCAAGATGAAGATGCCGGGCCCCAAGGGAATAATCACCATAGCCGGGGACTACGAGAAGTCCATCGCATGCGCAACAGCCAGCAGCCGTCTGGCCAAGTCCCTTATCGTAGTTGAAGAAAAGCGCCGCCTGGAGCGGCTGGTGGCAATGGCTAGCGAGCAGCCAGCCATACCCGCCGATCCCAGGGAGGCGGAGCCGCAAGGCTCGTTCTAGCCGGCCAAGGAGACAAAGAAGATTGCCTTGGACCCGTCTCGCCCAGAGCAATTTGCTGTCATAGGGTCAAACCTAGATAGCAAATAGGAAAGCAAGCTCGTCGATTTCCTCCGTGAGAATCGGGACATCTTTGCATGGTCCCCCAAAGACATGCCGGGTGTCCCGGCGGATTTCGCCGAGCACAAACTCCATGTGAGACAAGATGCAAAGCCTGTTAGGCAGCCGCTACGCCGCCTGTCAGAAGAAAAGACAAGAGTTGTTGGGGAAGAAGTTGCCCGCCTACTAGCAGCCGGCTTCATTATGGAAGTTTTTTATCCCGAGTGGCTCGCAAACCCAGTCCTAGTGCTGAAGAAGAACAACAAATGGCGCTTGTGCATTGATTATACCAGCCTCAACAAAGCTTGCCCTAAAGATCCATTTGCTCTGCCACGCATAGATCAAGTGATTGACTCCACAGCCGGATGCGAGCTGTTGTCATTCCTTGATGCTTATTCCAGGTACCACCAGATCAAACTCGATCCGGCTGACCGTCTGAAGACCGCCTTCCTCACGCCATTTGGGGCCTTCTGCTACCTGACCATGACGTTCGGCCTAAGAAACGCCGGCGCCACCTTTCAGCGTTGCATGTAGAAGTGTCTCCTCAAGCAACTTGGCAGAAATGCCCACGTTTATGTGGATGATATCATGGTGAAGACGAAGAAGAAAGGAACTCTTTTAGAGGATCTCCAGGAGACATTTGAAAACTTGCGCCGCTTTCGGATCAAGCTAAACCCAGAGAAATGCATCTTCGGGGTACCAGCCGGTCAACTCCTTGGCTTTCTGGTATCTGAACGCGGCATCGAGTGCAACTCTGCAAAGATCAAGGCCATTGAGAGAATGGAGCGGCCAACTCGTGTGCGAGATGTCCAGTATTTCATAGGGTGCTTGGCGTCTCTCAGCCGTTTCATCAGCCGGCTGGGAGAAAAGGCACTCCCCCTGTACCAACTGATGAAGAAGACCACTTGCTTCGAGTGGAACGACCAGGCAGACGAAGCTTTCCAGCAGCTCAAGAGACTGCTGTCCACCCCGCCTGTCCTGGCGGCGCCAACAGACAAGGAACCCATGTTCGTTTACATAGCCGCCACCAGCCGGGTGGTCAGCACGGTCATTGTGGTCAAGCACCCAGAAGACGGCAGAGCCTTGCCCGTCCAGAGGCCGGTCTACTACCTGAGCGAGGTGCTGTCAGTGTTCAAGCAGAACTACCCCCATTACCAGAAGATGTGCTACGGCGTGTACTTCACCGCCAAGAAACTCAAGAAGTACTTCCAAGAACATCCGATCACGGTCGTCTGCACGGCCCCACTTGCTGAAATCATGGGCAACAGAGATGCTTCAGGAAGAGTGGCCAAGTGGGCCATCGAGCTGGCCCCCTTCACCATCTTCTACCAGCCATGCACCACCATCAAGTCTCAAGCATTGGCCGACTTCCTCGTCGACTGGGCCGAAACCCAGTACCTGCCGCCTGCTCCAGACTCAACCCATTGGCGTATGCACTTTGACGGGTCAATGATGCGCACTGGCTTGGGAGCCGGCGATGTCCTCACCTCCCCCAAGGGCGACAAGCTTAAATACACCCTGCAAATCCACTTCGCCGCCTCTAACAATGTGGCCGAGTATGAGGCACTCATCCACGGGCTCCGGATGGCCAAAGAGATTGGCATCCGCCGAGTGCTGTGCTATGGTGACTCAGACTTGATTGTCCAGCAGTCATCTGGGGACTGGTACGCCAAGGACGCAAATATGGCGAGTTTCCGTGTCCAGTAGATCAGTGGGCACTTTGACGGCTGCGGGTTCCTCCACGTGCCATGAGCCGACAACATGCAAGCCGACACCTTGGCACGAATCGGCTCCACCCGCCAAGCAATACCAGTCGGCGTGTCTCTTCAATGCCTGCGCAAGCCTTCTATCAAGCATTCATGAGAGTCGGAGTCAATCTTCATACCAGCCGATCCTGGAGCAGACGGCCTGGCAACTTCAGCAGCCGGCCCGGAGACTGCTCCAGCAGGCAGCCTTGATACTCCAACTCCAGCAGACGGTCCAACAGTCACTGCGCTGGTTCCTGGCCCGGGGACTGCTCCAGCAGGCGGCCAAGAGGCGCCAACCCTAGCAAACGGCCCATGGAGCGTCGCAGCCAGCTCGGGGACTGTGGAAGAACAGCAGACGGCTCAGCCTAGCCCTCCGCCTCCCAGCACAACCACCCTGGTCTCTTTGGCAGAAGCAACAGGAGTCTCAGCGCCGTCTTGGGCACAGTCAATCCTCACCTTCTTGCTCAGAAGAGAGCTGCCAGCAGATGAAACCTTGGCACGACAAGTTCAACGCCGAGCTTCAGCATACACCATAGTCAACAAAGAGCTTGTCAAAAGAAGTGCAACAGGTGTCTTCCAGCGCTGTGTGGAAGCAAAAAAGGGTCTGGCTATACTGAAGGACATTCACCAAGGGGAATGTGGCCATCACGCGGCCTCAAGATCTCTCGTCGCCAAAGCCTTCTGCCACGGTTTCTTCTAGCCGACTGCTTTGGACGACGCCAAAGATTTGGTAAAAAAGTGCAATGGCTGCCAGCGCTTCAGTTCCAAGCAACACTTGCCGGCTTCCGCACTCAAGACCATTCCGATCACTTGGCCATTTGCCGTCTGGGGGCTGGATATGGTGGGCCCCTTCAAGACGGCCCGAGGCGGCTTGACACATTTACTCGTAGCAGTGGACAAATTCACCAAGTGGATCGAAGCAAAACCAATCAAGAAACTCAACGGCCCCACTGCTGTGACATTCATCACAGACATCACAGTCCGGTATGGCATACTGCACAGCATCATCACCGACAACAGCACAAATTTTGCCAAAGGAGCACTGGCCCGTTTCTATGCAACACAGGGCATCCGACTGGACCTAGCGTCCGTTGCCCACCCACAGTCCAATGGTCAGGTTGAGCGCGCCAACGGCCTTATCTTGTCTAGCATCAAGCCCCGGCTGGTCGAACCCTTGGAACGATCAGCCGGCTACTGGATTGAAGAATTGTCGTCCGTCCTCTGGAGCCTCAGAGCAACTCCGAACAAGTCCACCGGCTTCACTCCTTTCTTCCTCGTTTATGGGGCCGAGGCCGTCATCCCAATAGATGTTGAGTTTGACTCGCCCCGCGTCACCATGTATATAGAAGCCGAAGCAAAAGAAGCACGAGAAGATGGCGTAGACCTGCTGGAGTAGGCCCGGCTGGTAGCACTCAGCCGCTCCACCATCTACCAACAGGGTCCCTGTTGGAAATATGCCCTAGAGGAAATAATAAAAGTATTATTATTATATTTATTTGTTCATGATAATTGTCTGTTATTCATGCTTGAATTGTATTGTACGAAAACAGCGATACATGTGTGAATATATAGACCACAATGACTCCCTGGTAAGCCTCTAGTTACTAGCTTGTTAATCAACAGATCGTCACGGTTTCCTGACCATGGACATAAGATGTCAGTGATAACGGGATCACATCATTAGGAGAATGATGTGATGGACAAGACCCAATTCTGAGCCTAGCACGAGATCGTATAGTTCGTAATGCATAAGCTTTTCGGTGTCAAGTATTTATTCCTTAGACCATGAGGTTGTGCAACTCCCGGATACTGTAGGAATACTTTGGGTGTGCCAAACGTCACAACGTAACTGGGTGACTATAAAGGTACGCATCGGGTATCTCCGAAAGTGTCTGTTGAGTTGGTACGAACCGGGACTGGGATATTGTCACTCCGTGTGACGGAGAGGTACCTCTGGGCCCACTCGGTAAGACATCATCATAATGAGCTCAAGGTGACTAAGGAGTTAGTCACGGGATGATGGATTACGGAACAAGTAAAGAGACTTGCCATGACGAGATTGAACAAGGTATCGGGTATACCGACGATCGAATCTCGGGCAAGTACCGTACCGATAGACAAAAGGAATAACATACGGGATTGAGTGAATCCTTGACACAGTGGTTCATCCGATGAAGATCATCGAGGAACACGTGGGAACCAACATGGGTATCCAGATCCCGCTGTTGGTTATTGACCGGAGAGTCGTCTCGGTCATGTCTGCGTGTCTCCCAAACCCGTAGGGTCTACACACTTAAGGTTCGGTGACGCTAGGGTCGTAGAGATACATGCACGTGGAAACCTGAAAGTTGTTCGGAGTCCCGAATGAGATCCCGGACGTGACGAGGAGTTCCGGAATGGTCCGGAGGTAAAGAATGATATATAGGAAGTCCAGTTTCGGCCATCGGGTGAACTCCGGGGGTCACCGGGAGTGTCCCGGGACCACCGGAGGGGTCCCGGGGGTCCACCGGGTGGGGCCACCCATCCCGGTGGGTCCCCTAGGCCGCAAGAGGGAAGGGGCCAGCCCCAGGTGGGCTGGCGCACCACTTGGCCCCCCCCCTCCATGCGCCTAGGGTTGAAACCCTAGGGGAGGGGGCGCCCCCTATGCCTTGGGGGCAAGTTCCCCCCTAGGCCGCCGCCCCCCCCTTGCAGATGGGATCTGCCAGGGCCGGCGCCCCCCCTGGCCCCTATATATAGTGGGGGGGAGAGGGCAGTCGCACCCAAGCCTCTGGCGCCTCTCCCCCTCCCGTCACACCTTTCTACTCCTCCGCAGGGCGCCGGCGAAGCCCTGCAGGATTTCCCGCTGCATCCACCACCACGCCGTCGTGCTGCTGGATCTCCGACGACCTCTCCTCCCCCCTTGCTGGATCAAGAAGGAGGTGACGTTGCTGTACCGGACATGTGTTGAATGCGGAGGTGCCGTCCATTCGGCGCTAGATCATCGGTGACGAAGAACGCGAAGAGTACGACTACTTCATCCACGCTTCTTCGAACACTTCCGCTCGCGATCTACAAAAGGGTATGTAGATGCACTCTAATATGCTCGTTGCTAGATGTCTCCTTAGATTGATCTTGGTGAAAGCGTAGAAAATTTTTGAATTCTGCTACGTTCCCCAACAGTCTCCACCACTATCACAGCCGGCGAGTCAAGCCACGCTCCTTCCGCGAGGAAGACCTTGTGCTCCGGCTGATCCAGCGAACAGCCGGCCAGCACAAGCTCTCGGCTCCTTGGAAAGGACCGTTCATCATCAGCAAGGTGCTAGGCAACGATGCCTACTACCTCATTGATGCACAGAAGCCAAGAGCACGCAAGAGAGACGACTCGGGCAAGGAGTCGGAGCGCTCGTGGAACGCAAACCTGCTTCGTCGCTTTTATAGCTAAAAGACAGTATGTGTCGCGCTATCTATTTTATTTTGAGAACCAATGGGACCCCCGAGGAGTTCTCGGGGACTGCCCAACCTTTTATCTATATGATAAGAATTATGCCTATGAATGAGTGTTGCTCATTCCTTTGTCCGGCACCGGAGCCTAGCAGACGGCCCGGGGACTGGCCGCCTAGCCCTATGTTTAGAACTTCTCCTTAAAATAGTCGGACAAGTAATGTGATGGCATCCAAGCCCTCTCCCACCTTTAGTCACAGACTCGCAGAACGCGGCTGTCCGACTGGAAGGAGCCAAAGGCAAGAAGTGGTGCCCACATGAAAAATGGCTAAGGAAAACAAACATAGGGCAAGGCGGCCCTTCATTCAAATCAGCCGGCTGTTACGTAGCCAGCCAGCTGGCTTCGGGCTTAGCCACGCCGCCTTCCAGAGGGCGGGATACTTGCCCATCCGGAAAACAGCTAAGTACCTGACCCAGCCGCAGAACCACAAAGTGGCTGTCTGGCTGGCAGGACGGCAGTTAAAGGAGACAGCAAAAGAAAATCGCCCTAAGGAACCAAGGGCGGGGCTAATCCCAGGACCAGGCCAAAATTGCATAAACATCATGCAGCATTAAAAGAATATTTACATCAAAATAGGCCTCAAGGGCCGCCTTCCAGTAGCAGCTCACTTATACACCCAGCGGGTGGAATTGTTCGGACTAATCCTACCAAGTCTTACGAAGAAACAGGAATCCAAAGATACAAGAATAAAAGCCTAGGGCGCAGCAAGCGGAGCGGACGGCACAACGGAGCCGGCTTCTGGGGGGCCGCCTGGCGGGTCTCGGCCTGGCTGCCTCCTACAGCAGGCGGAGCCGCCATGCCTGGTCCGCTTGTCGAGGATCGGTCAGGCTGATGGCCAGTAGCCGGATCCGCCTCCTGGGAGCTGGCCTCCTCGCCGCTGTCTCCCTCCTCCTCGCCTTCATCGCTGGAGGCGATCTCTTCGCCCAGCTCCTCCGACGCCGCCAAGTCCAGCCCGAAGTTGCTGGGTGGCACCACATGGCCATTCTCATCCAGCTCTGGGACAAAGATGGAGGTGTTGACATACTCGGCAAGGGCGGCGGCACGTCTGGCGAGGTCCCCTTGCACCGCGGCCAGCTTAGGCTCAGCCTCCACGCGGAAGGTCTTCAGCTGCTCGAGGTTCATGTCCGGGTACCAGCCCTTGGCAAACTCCAGGGTGGTCCGCGCACCAGCCCTCGCAGCGGCACCCTTCCAGGCCTCGAAGCGGTGGCCGGCCGCCTCCAGCTAGTCGGCAGTCCGGCTGAGAGTGCGGAGTACTGGAGCACTCGACCAGAGGACGGCCAACACTTGGGCACCAGCACGCTGCAAGCGGCGAAGCAGGCGATGGACCGGCTGGAGGCGTGCCTTGACAGCAAGAAGTTGTTCGGCTGGAGTATTGGGCGCGTTGGGTGCGATCACCCGGCCCGCCTTGCGCCTCTCATCACGCTGGGCCTCGATGGCCTGGCTGGCGGCCACAGAGTGGCCCAGAAAGAACTCTGCAAAATCTAGAAGAAGAATCAGAAGAAAAGAGAGTCGGTTGTAACAGATGGCACGTACAAGAAAAAAGGGCAGGCATCTCACCGTCGACCATGTCTGCAATGGCTCCATAGCCGTCTTGCAGAGCCGCCTCCTTCTCAACCCAGTTCGAGCGCTCGGCCTCGAATTCTGCCAGAAGAATCGCCTCGGCGTCCGACATCTTCCCGAGCTCAACCTTGTGGGCTGCCGCCTGGTCTGCCGGCTCCTTAGCTAGGCGGTCACGATCCTGAGCGGTAAGATCGCGCTCTCGCTCCTTGGTAGCTAGCTCCGACTGGGCCTCGCCCAGCTGGTTGCGGAGGTTGGCTGGGACCGTTGGCAAGAGAAGAAGAGGAAGAATAATGTCAGCATCAGCAAAAAGATAACCTTAGAGTTCCAAGCCGCCTGCTCAGCAGTCGGCTCGGAACTCGGGGACTACACCCAGGGGTGCGCTAACGCGCCCCCGCAAGGAGGAGAAGGGAAGCCCTCACCCTGACTGTCTGCCAGGGCAGCCTGCAGTTGCGCCAGCTCCTGGCGCTGGGCGTTGTAGGAGGCCACCCGGAGGTTGTGGTAGTCCTACAACAAGACACAAGATTAGCCCACAACATACACTTTGGAGTTCCAAGCTGCCTGCTCAGTAGCCGGCTCGGAACTCGGGGACTACACCTAGTGGGTGCGCTGATGCGCCCCCGCAGAAGAAATTGAAGGAATAAAAGCAAAAGAGCATGGAGTCAACATACCCGAACAGAGGACCGTGCAGCCACGAACTCCTGCACCACCGTCTGCACAACATTGCCCAGGGAGGTGAAGCGGTCGAGGACGTCTCGCGACGCGACAATCAGCACGCCGCCGCCTCCGGGCCTCCAACCTGATGGCGCCGCGCTGGTGGCTTCACTCTCTGGCATGGACGAGCTAGCGCCGACGGCCTCCACCTGCTGTGGCACGGAGACCGCCCTTGCAGGGCACGGACGGGCACGGGATTGAGGGGCCGGCTGCGGGCCTGTCACCAGCACGCCCTCAGCTGGCGGCACCTCCGCCCCTGCAGGCCGGCTGTCCTGCGTCCTTGCAGGCGGCGCCTCTATCTCCATGGCGACGCGGCCGTCCCCCTCGTTGTCTAGAGCCGGCTGCTCGTCAGCAGCCGGCACTTGGGCGGATGGCTCCAGAGAGCCCGCCTCTAGGAAGACGGTGCGGCCCGCTGGCTGCTGGGAGCCCGCCTCCTGCTCCTGGGCTCGGGCGGCGTCTGCCTGCGCCTTCGTAGCCGCTTCGGCCTCTGCCCTGGCTGCAGCATCAGCCACCGCTCACTCACGGTCTGCGGCCTCCTGCTCCTCGCGCACCTCGCGGGCGTTCCTCTCCGTCGCTTCCCGGAGCACGGCGGCTGGATCCACGCGGCAGGGGCACAGGGGGACATCCGTGCCCCCCACAATGGAGCCCACCGGCGCCCGCGAGAGGGAGAGCGGCGCGCTCCGTGGACATCCCGAAGAAGATGGGGAATCAGCCAAGATGGGAACGGCTAAGGAGGATAAGCATCAAACAAAAGAAGAACACAAGATACTTACCCGGATACGACTGGCCTGGCCTTGGGTACCTTGGGCAGGATCGCCTTGGCGGCCGCCTTGGCGGCCGCCTGGTGGCGGCGGTCGATAGCCGGAGCTTCTTGGGCTGGGTACCAGACGGCCCTGGAGAGGACCGCCGCTTCATGCCGCCGGCTGCGCCAGACGACCCCGCCTGCTGGCTGCCGCGACCAGGCGGATCCGCCTCCCGGACGCGGACATGTGCTTCCTCCTCCTCCATGTCGTCGTCTGGCCAGTTCTCGACGCCACCTTATGGCAGGCCGCCTGATGGTTGGCCCCCGCCGCCTGTCACCTCTTCCTCCTCCATGGCGGCGGCCCCTAGATCAGGGTCGCTTGTGTCGTTCTGGGAGCGATTTGGTTCTAGAGAGCGGCCTGGCTCGCCAGAACCCGGTGCCGGCTGGCCGGGGAAGATCTGCAGACGGCGCCAGGATCAGACGGCTATGGCAGCCGGAAAGAAAAGAAAGAAAAACAAGAGAAGGCAAAAAAGCTCACCGCAGGCGGCTGGTTGCTGCGGCTGTATGGTGGCTTGCCAAAGGCCCAGCCGGAGTCGGAGACCTTGCAGTTGGATATATAGTTCACCAAGTTTGCCACCTCCTTGTACGGTATTGGCTTGGTTCACGTCCAACTAGGGTCCCGGCGCTCGCTCATGTCACAAATCAAGTGAGGGCGGCGCTGCAGCGGCAGCACTCGGTGCTCCGCTAACGTGAGCAAAAGGTCCACGAAAGCCAAGCCCTCGCTGTCCCTCAGCTCCCGGAGACGCCGCATGGCAATGGAAGCACCCACCGTGAGAGAAGTGGGCTGGGTCCTCCAGGAGTCACGAGGCTCAGCAGGCGGGCCAGGCGCCCAGTCCGGCAGGCAAATGAAGTCATGGTCGGGGTCGACGTTGGAGACATAGAAGTTTGTTTTCTGCCAGAGCTTCACCGATGCCACGAGCTGCGGTGCTGGGAAGAAGTTCCTTGACCCACTACGCTTCACCGCAATACACCCCCCGCACTGGGCGGCCACGCTCTGGATTAAGGTATCGAGCTTCATGTTGAAAAGCTCGGTCCACAACTCCATGGTGGGGAGGATGCCGAAGTACGCCTCGCACAAGACGATGAAGGCAGACAACGTCACCACCATGTTCGGCGTGAGGTGGTGGGGTTGGATGTTGAAGAACTCCAAGAACGACCGGAAGAAGCCGCTCGCGGGGAGGCCGAAGCCGCATGGGAAGTACGAGCGGAAGACGACCCACTCGCCCAACCGCGGGGCCGGCCTAATCTCCGCCGCCGGCGCTAGGCGCACGGCGACCTTGTCGGCAGGAGGCAGCTTCCGCGACCTGCGAAGGTTGTCGATGTGCTCCTCCAGGACGTCAATGCCGTCCCACTCACCGTGGTGGCGGACCGGCGCTGCGGTGGCCATGGCTCAGGCGGCAGCTTGCTGCGGAGTTGGCGAGAGGAGCGGACGGGGGCAAGTAATAAGAAGGAGTGGGGAGCGGCGAGCGCGAGAACGGCACTAACCCCTCTCCCCCGGCCTACTTATAGGCTCGGGGCGGCGAAGCCGAGGGGGCGGGCGTGGGATCAACTGCTCCACGCCCCGCACGACCCCCACCTTTTGCGCGCCTAATCCGCACGCATTAAATGCGCGTGGGGAGGGCAATCGATTACCCCTGCCACAGTGGATCCGTGCGTGGATCGAGGCCCTTCAGTGGCGGGCCCCGGCCCACTGTTACGTCTCGTCACGCGCGTGGGATGGCAAGCCGACGCGACGGGGCGATGACGCGTGGGGAGCCACCAACGGTCGGAAGGCCTGTGCAACTGCCTGCTGACCAAGTGGTACCTTCCCCCCAAAGATTTGAAGACGAAGGTCCGGCTGCCAGAAGCCCGCCCCCTTAGCGCAGGCCCGGCTGCCTGCAGACAGATCTTTATGGAAGACAGAGAAGGACGCTGGTCCTGCCTAGGGAGGGAAGCTATTGGAACCCCACAGCCCTCCAACACTAACCGCGGAGTTCCACCAGCTTCGGGGACTACTATCGGAGATATTGACCATGGGTGTCCTCAGCGACCACCCTTGGTATTTCAAGACAATTTGGGGCTGCCTGTTACCCCCCCCCCCCGGCCGTCTGCTCATCGAGCCGCCTCCTAGGACAGCTTGCCCTAGGAGCCGGCTGCCAGCCAGCGGTAGGGGCCCAAATAGGTGGCAGCATCACAGCTAGTAGCTAGCACACGGTCCTACGCCCTTCCCTCGGGATGCGGGCTGGGGGACCACCGCACAGCTGAGGCATGGCTACAGTTGAGCGCGTCCTTAGAGAATCTATAAGGGCGTGGCCACAGTGAACGTGTACCTTATGGCCGTCTCCTAAGCGGTGAGACACTGTAGCCACGCTACCAGTGACCAAGCTTTGGTCAGAGGAAGCCACGATCCCACTACTCGCAGACGGCGGGGCCAGCAGGCGGCTGGCCCCACTGGCCAGTGGGTAAGTCATAGACAAGCCGCCCCTGGCAGGCGGCCAGGGGAGGCGGCCGCCTGATAACAGACGGCGAATCCTGCCCTAGAAGTCTGAACCTCATCAAGACGACAAGACAGGGCGTGGCGGCAGTGTACGGCAGGAGACGGCGGTAGTGTACGGCTATGGTGTTGATGTAGAAGCCCTCCGTGATCGATGCCCCCTCCGACGGAGTTTCGGAACAGGCCCCAAGATGGGATCTCACGGGAACAGAAGGTTATGGCGGTGGAATTAGGGTTTCTTCGTGCTCCTTGATGTTTTCAGGGTATATGGGTATATATAGGAGGACAAAGTATGTCGGTGGAGCAACATGGGGCCCACGAGGGTGGGGGCGCGCCTGCCCCCCTGGGCACGCCCTGCCCCCTCGTGGGCACCTCGTTTCTTCTCTGACTTGTACACCAAGTCTCTCGTGAAGTTATCGTTCCAAAAATAACTCTCCCGAAGGTTTCATTCCGTTTGGACTCCGTTTGATATTCCTTTTGTGCGAAACACTGAAATAGGAACAAAACATCAATTTGCATTGGGCCTTGGGTTAGTAGGTTAGTCCCAAAAATAATATAAAAGTGTATAATAAAGCCCATTAAACATCCAAAACAGAATATATATAATAGCATGGAACAGTAAAAAAATTATAGATACGTTGGAGACGTATCAGCTTGCGTTGGGTTTGTCTTAAAGCTCCTCACCTGTACCGCCGCTTGCGCCATCGCCCGTCTCTACAACGCCCCCGGCTTCTGCCACTGCTCCGATGCCGTGGCACCCTTCACATGACCCCAGCACCGGGCTCGTCCAAGCCTAGCCCATGTTGTGGTATGCGCCTTATCCATACAGCACTCCTCCATCTTACAGTGGCAGTTGGGCCCCTGGCACGCGTCCTCAGCTCGGCGCTCCGAGCCTCCTCGGGGTGTGGCCTCCTCCGCATGCCTATGCGGCCTACGTTCCTCTATACCAGGCGGTGCCGACGCCTTTGGCTCCACCAACTTACCACTACGGTGCTCCCTCTTCATCACCATGGGACTAGGCGTCGCCGGTGGGTCTCTCTACGTCCCCATGGGATCAGCATCCGCCGGCACCTTCTACTGCTGCTTCCTGAAGGAAATATGCCCTAGAGGCAATAATAAAGATGTTATTTGTATTTCCTTATATCATGATAAATGTCTTTTATTCATGCTAGAATTGTATTAACCGGAAACCTAGTACATGTGTGGATACATAGACAAAACAGTATGTCCCTAGTATGCCTCTACTAGACTAGCTCATTGATCAAAGATGGTTATGTTTTCTAGCCATAGACATGAGTTGTCATTTGATCAACGGGATCACATCATTAGGAGAATGATGTGATGGACTAGACCCATCCGTTAGCATAGCACTATGATCGTTTAGTTTTACTACTATTGCTTTCTTCATGACTTATACATGTTCCTATGACTATGAGATTATGCAACTCCCGAATACCGTAGGAACACCTTGTGTGCTATCAAACGTCACAACGTAACTGGGTGATCATAAAGATGCTCTACAGGTGTGTCCGAAAGTATTCATGGTGTTGGCATAGATCAAGATTAGGATTTGTCACTCCGAGTGTCGGAGAGGTATCTCTGGGCCCTCTCGGTAACACACATCATAATAAGCCTTGCAAGCAAAATACTAATGAGTTAGTCATGAGATGATGTGTTACGGAACGAGTAAAGAGACTTGCCGGTAACGAGATTGAACTAGGTATAGAGATACCGACGATCGAATCTCGGACAAGTAACATACCGATGACAAAAGGAACAACGTATGTTGTTATGCGGTTTGACCGATAAAGATCTTCCTAGAATATGTAGGAGCCAATATGAGCATCCAGGTTCCGCTATTGGTTATTGACCGGAGATGAGTCTCGGTCATGTCTACATAGTTCTCGAACCCGTAGGGTCCGCACGCTTAACGTTTGATGACGATCGGTATTATGAGTTTGTGAGTTTTGATGTACCGAAGGTAGTTCGGAGTCCCGGATGAGATCACGGACATGACGAGGAGTTTCAGAATGTCCGAGACATAAAGATTGATATATTGGACGACTATATTCGGACACCGGAAGTGTTCTGGAAAGTTTCGGAATTTACCGGAGTGCCGGAGGGGTTACCGGAACCCCCCGGGGGAATGGTGGGCCCTGGTGGGCCATAGGGGAGAGAGAGGGCAGCAGCCAGGAGGTGGCGCGCCCCCTCCCTAGGAGGAGTCCGAATAGGACAAGGGGAGGGGGGCGCGGCCCCTCTTTCCCTCTCCCTCTCCCTTTCTTTCCTTCCCCCTTCTTCCTTCTTTGGTAGTTCCTACTAGGAATAGGATTGCAATCCTATTCCTAGTAGGATTGCACCCTAGCCGCACCATAGGAGGGCCGGCCGGCCTCCCCCCTTGCTCCTTTATATACGGGGGCAAGGGGGCACCCGAAGACACACAAGTTGAATTGTTCCAGCCGTGTGCGGTGCCCCCCTCCACAGAAACACACCTCGGTCATACCGTCGCAGTACTTAGGCGAAGCCCTACGCCGGTAGATACATCATATCCGTCACCACGCCGTCGTGCTGACGAAACTCTCCCGTGAAGCTCAACTGGATCAAGAGCTCGTGGGACGTCATCAAGCTGAACGTGTGCCGAACGCGGAGGTGCCGTACGTTCGGTGCTTGATCGGTTGAATCGCGAAGAAGTTCGACTACATCAACCGCGTCACTTGACGCTTCCGCTTCCGGTCTACGAGGGTACGTAGACACACTCTTCCCTCTCGTTGCTATGCTTCTGGTAGATAGATCTTGCGTGATCGTAGGAAAATTTTAAAATACTACGTTCCCCAACAGTGGCATCATGAGCCAGGTCTATGCGTAGATGATATGCAAGAGTAGAACACAATGAGTTGTGGGCGATACTAGTCATACTGCTTACCAGCATGTCATATTTTGCTTCGGCGGTATTGTGAGATGAAGCGGCCCGGACCGACATTACGCGTACGCTTACGCAAGACTGGTTTCACCGTTACGAGCACTCGTTGCTTAAAGGTGACTGGCGGGTGTCTGTCTCTCTCACTTTAGCTGAATCAAGTGTGGCTACGCCCGGTCCTTGTGAAGGTTAAAACAGCACATACTTGACGAAACATCGTTGTGGTTTTGTATGCGTAGGTAAGAACGGTTCTTGCTAAGCCCGTAGCAGCCACGTAAAACTTGCAACAACAAAGTAGAGGACGTCTAACTTGTTTTTGCAGGGCATGTTGTGATGTGATATGGTCAAGACATGATGAGTTATACGGTTTTGTATGAGATGATCATGTTTTGTAATGTTATCGGCAACTGGCAGGAGCCATATGGTTGTCGCTTTATTGTATGAAATGCAATCGCCATGTAATTGCTTTACTTTATCACTAAGCGGTAGCGATAGTCGTAGAAGCAATAGTTGGCGAGACGACAACGATGCTACGATGGAGATCAAGGTGTCGCGCCGGTGACGAAGGTGATCATGACGGTGCTTTGGAGATGGAGATCAAAAGCACAAGATGATGATGGCCATATCATGTCACATATTTTGATTGCATGTGATGTTTATCTTATTATGCTTCTTATTTTGCTTAGAACGACGGTAGCATTATAAGATGATCCCTCACTAAATTTCAAGGTATAAGTGTTCTCCCTGAGTATGCACCGTTGCGAAAGTTCGTCGTGCCGAGACACCACGTGATGATCGGGTGTGATAAGCTCTACGTTCAAATACAATGGGTGTAAGCCAGTTTTGCACACGCGGAATACTCGGGTTAAACTTGACGAGCCTAGCATATGCAGATATGGCCTCGGAACACTGGAGACCGAAAGGTCGAGCGTGAATCATATAGTAGATATGATCAACATAAGATGTTCACCATTGAAACTACTCCATCTCACGTGATGATCGGACATGGTTTAGTTGATTTGGATCACGTGATCATTTAGATGACCAGAGGGATGTCTATCTAAGTGGGAGTTCTTTAATTAATATGATTAAATTGAACTTTAATTTATCATGAACTTAGTCCTTATAGTTTTTGCATATCTATGTTGTTGTAGATCAATGGCCCGTACTACCGTTCCTTTGAATTTTAATGCATTCCTAGAGAAAGCTAAGTTGAAAGATGATGGTAGCAATTACACGGACTGGGTCCGTAACTTGAGGATTATCCTCATTGCTGCACAGAAGAATTATGTCCTTGAAGCACCGCTAGGTGACAAGCCCCCTCCCGCTAATGTAGACGCTTTGAACATCTGGCAGTCGCGGTCTGATGACTACACGATAGTTCAGTGTGCCATGCTTTACGGCTTAGAACCGGGACTTCAACAATGTTTTGAACGTCATGGACCATATGAGATGTTCCAGGAGTTGAAGTTGATATTTCAAGCAAATGCCCGGATTGAGAAATATGAGATTTCCAATAAGTTCTACAGCTGCAAGATGGAGGAGAATAGTTCTATCAGTGAACACTTGCTCAGAATGTCTGGGTACTACAATCATATGACTCAACTTGGTTGCAAAGTTGACGAGGATAGTGTTATTGATAGAGTTCTTCAATCACTGCCACCAAGCTATAAAGGCTTCGTGATGAACTATAATATGCAAGGGATGCAAAAGACAATTCCCAAGCTCTTCGCTATGCTTAAGGCTGCGGAGGTAGAAATCAAAAAGGAGCATCAAGTGTTGATGGTTAACAAGACCACTAGTTTCAAGAAAAAGGGCAAGGGAAAGAAGGGGAACTTCAAGAAGAATAGCAAGACAATTGCTACTCCCACGAAGAAACCCAAGTCTGGAGCCGAGCCTGAAACTGAGTGCTTCTACTGCAAGGGGACTGGACACTGGAAGCGGAACTGCCCCAAGTATTTGGCGGATAAGAAGGATGGCAAGGTGAACAAAGGTATATGTGATATACATGTTATTGATGTGTACCTTACTAATCCTCGTAGTAGTACCTGGGTATTTGATACCGGTTCGGTTGCTAATATTTGTAACTCGAAACAGGGACTACGGATTAAACGAAGATTGGCTAAGGACGAGGTGACGATGCGTGTGGGAAATGGTTCCAAAGTCGATGTGATCGCCGTCGGCACGCTACCTCTACATCTACCTACGGGATTAGTTTTAGATCTAAATAATTGTTATTTGGTGCCAGCGTTGAGCATGAACATTATATTTGGATCTTGTTTGTTGCGAGACGGTTATTCATTTAAATCAGAGAATAATGGTTGTTCTATTTTTATGAATAATATCTTTTATGGTCATGCACCCTTGAAGAGTGGTCTATTCTTATTGGATCTCGATTGTAGTGATACACATATTCATAATATTGAAACCAAAAGATGCAAGGTTAATAATGATAGTGCAACTTATTTGTGGCACTGCCGTTTAGGTCATATTGGTGTAAAACGCATGAAGAAACTCCATAGTGATGGACTTTTGGACTCACTTGATTATGAATCACTTGGTGCTTGCGAACCATGCCTCATGGGCAAGATGACTAAAACTCCGTTCTCTGGAACTATGGAGCGAGCAACAGATTTGTTGGAAATCATACATACTGATGTATGTGGGCCAATGAGTGTTGAAGCTCGCGGCGGGTATCGTTATTTTATGACCTTCACTGATGATTTGAGCAGATATGGGTATATCTACTTAATGAAGCACAAGTCTGAGACATTTGAAAAGTTCAAAGAATTTCAGAGTGAAGTAGAGAATCATCGTAACAAGAAAATAAAGTTTCTACGATCTGATCGTGGAGGAGAATATTTGAGTTACGAGTTTGGTCTTCATTTGAAACAATGTGGAATAGTTTCACAACTCACGCCACCCGGAACACCACAGCGTAATGGTGTGTCCGAACGTCGTAACCGTACTTTATTGGATATGGTGCGATCTATGATGTCTCTTACCGATTTACCACTATCATTTTGGGGTTATGCTTTAGAGACAGCTGCATTCACGTTAAATAGGGCACCATCTAAATCCGTTGATACGACACCTTATGAACTATGGTTTGGCAATAAACCAAAGTTGTCGTTTCTTAAAGTTTGGGGCTGCGATGCTTATGTGAAAAAGCTTCAACCTGATAAGGTCGAACCCAAGTCGGAGAAATGTGTCTTCATAGGATACCATAAAGAGACTGTTGGGCACACCTTCTATCACAGATCCGAAGGCAAGATATTCGTTGCTAAGAATGGATCCTTTCTAGAGAAGGAGTTTCTCTCGAAAGAAGTGAGTGGGAGGAAAGTAGAACTTGATGAGGTAATTGTACCTTCTCCTGAATTGGAAAGTAGTACATCACAGAAAATTGTTCCAGTGATTCCTACACCAATCAGTGAGGAAGTTAATGATGATGATCATGAAACTTCAGATCAAGTTTCTGCTGAACGTCGTAGATCAACCAGAGTACGTTCCGCACCAGAGTGGTACGACAACCCAGTTCTGGAAATCATGTTACTAGACCATGATGAACCTACGAACTATGAGGAAGCGATGATGAGCCCAGATTCCGAAAAATGGCTTGAGGCCATGAAATCTGAGATGGGATCCATGTATGAGAACAAAGTGTGGACTTTGGTTGACTTGCCCGATGATCGGCAGGCCATCGAAAATAAATGGATCTTCAAGAGGAAGACCGACGCAGACGGTAATGTTACTGTTTACAAAGCTCGACTTGTTGCGAAAGGGTTTCGACAAGTTCAAGGAGTTGACTACGATGAGACTTTCTCACCTGTAGCGATGCTTAAGTCTGTCCGAATCATGTTAGCAATTGCCGCATTTTATGATTATGAAATCTAGCAAATGGATGTCAAAATTGCATTCCTGAATGGATATCTCAAAGAAGAGTTGTATATGATGCAACCAGAAGGTTTTGTCGATCCAAAAGGTGCTAACAAAGTATGCAAGCTCCAGCGATCCATCTATGGACTGGTGCAAGCATCTCGGAGTTGGAATATACGCTTTGATGAGGTAATCAAAGCATATGGTTTTATACAGACTTTTGGAGAAGCCTGTATTTACAAGAAAGTGAGTGGGAGCTCTGTAGCATTTCTAATATTATATGTGGATGACATATTATTGATTGGAAATGATATAGAATTTCTGGATAGCATAAAAGGATACTTGAATAAGAGTTTTTCAATGAAAGACCTCGGTGAAGCTGCTTATATATTAGGCATCAAGATCTATAGAGATAGATCAAGACGCTTAATTGGACTTTCACAAAGCACATATCTTGATAAGATTTTGAAGAAGTTCAAAATGGATCAGTCAAAGAAAGGGTTCTTGCCTGTATTACAAGGTATGAAGTTGAGTAAGACTCAATGCCCGACCACTGCAGAAGATAGAGAGAAAATGAAAGTCATCCCCTATGCCTCAGCCATAGGATCTATCATGTATGCAATGATGTGTACCAGACCTGATGTGTGCCTTGCTATAAGTCTAGCAGGAAGGTACCAAAGTAATCCAGGAGTGGATCACTGGACAGCGGTCAAGAACATCCTAAAATACCTGAAAATGACTAAGGATATGTTTCTCGTGTATGGAGGTGACAAAGAGCTCGTCGTAAACGGTTACGTCGATTCTAGCTTTGACACTGATCCGGATGACTCTAAGTCACAAACCGGATATGTATTTTTATTGAACGGTGGAGCTGTCAGTTGGTGCAGTTCCAAGCAGAGCGTCGTGGCGGGATCTACTTGTGAAGCGGAATACATAGCTGCTTCGGAAGCAGCAAATGAAGGAGTCTGGATGAAGGAGTTCATATCCGATCTAGGTGTAATACCTAGTGCATCAGGTCCAATGAAAATCTTTTGTGACAACGCTGGAGCAATAGCCTTGGCGAAGGAATCCAGGTTTCACAAGAGAACAAAGCACATCAAAAGACGGTTCAATTCCATCCGCGATCTAGTCAAGGAAGGAGACATAGAGATTTGCAAAATACATACGGATCTGAACGTTGCAGACCCGTTGACTAAGCCTCTTCCACGGGCAAAACATGATCAGCACCAGGACTCCATGGGTGTGAGGATCATCACTTTGTAATCTAGATTATTGACTCTAGTTCAAGTGGGAGACTAAAGGAAATATGCCCTAGAGGCAATAATAAAGATGTTATTTGTATTTCCTTATATCATGATAAATGTCTTTTATTCATGCTAGAATTGTATTAACCGGAAACCTAGTACATGTGTGGATACATAGACAAAACAGTATGTCCCTAGTATGCCTCTACTAGACTAGCTCATTGATCAAAGATGGTTATGTTTCCTAGCCATAGACATGAGTTGTCATTTGATCAACGGGATCACATCATTAGGAGAATGATGTGATGGACTAGACCCATCCGTTAGCATAGCACTATGATCGTTTAGTTTTACTGCTATTGCTTTCTTCATGACTTATACATGTTCCTATGACTATGAGATTATGCAACTCCCGAATACCGTAGGAACACCTTGTGTGCTATCAAACGTCACAACGTAACTGGGTGATCATAAAGATGCTCTACAGGTGTCTCCGAAAGTATTCGTGGTGTTGGCATAGATCAAGATTAGGATTTGTCACTCCGAGTGTCGGAGAGGTATCTCTGGGCCCTCTCGGTAACACACATCATAATAAGCCTTGCAAGCAAAAGACTAATGAGTTAGTCACGAGATGATGTGTTACGGAACAAGTAAAGAGACTTGCCGGTAACGAGATTGAACTAGGTATAGAGATACCGACGATCAAATCTCGGACAAGTAACATACCGATGACAAAAGGAACAACGTATGTTGTTATGCGGTTTGACCGATAAAGATCTTCGTAGAATATGTAGGAGCCAATATGAGCATCCAGGTTCCGCTATTGGTTATTGACCGGAGATGAGTCTCGGTCATGTCTACATAGTTCTCGAACCCGTAGGGTCCGCACGCTTAACGTTTGATGATGATCGGTATTATGAGTTTGTGAGTTTTGATGTACCGAAGGTAGTTCGGAGTCCCGGCTGAGATCACGGACATGACGAGGAGTCTCAGAATGTCCGAGACATAAAGATTGATATATTGGACGACTATATTCGGACACCGGAAGTGTTCTGGAATGTTTCGGAATTTACCGGAGTGCCGGAGGGGTTACCGGAACCCCCCGGGGGAATGGTGGGCCCTGGTGGGCCATAGGGGAGAGAGAGGGCGGCAGCCAGGAGGTGGCGCGCCCCCTCCCTAGGAGGAGTCCGAATAGGACAAGGGGAGGGGGGCGCGGCCCCTCTTTCCCTCTCCCTCTCCCTTTATTTCCTTCCCCCTTCTTCCTTCTTTGGTAGTTCCTACTAGGAATAGGATTGCAATCCTATACCTAGTAGGATTGCACCCTGTGGGGACCCAGTCTCATAAGTCGTGATCACCGAATGCACGTGTACAGTGATCCCAGAGGTCAATGCTCACTGAACACACAGAAGCTGAATAACAAGAGTCTTACATCCATACATACCGTATTACACAAATAGGACCATTATGGTCAAGCCTTGAGTATATCGTCGCAGCGGAAATTCCTCAATGACAACATGGACCCATGTCATCTGCCTTAACCCTACAGGCATTCTGACTGGGAAGCGTCCTAGCTCGCATGCTCGTTACCAAGAAATCTTCATCATAACCTGTTCTCTCATGCCTGGCCAATAAAATAACCAGTGGCAAGACAATGAGTACTTTGAATGTACTCGCAAGCAACCCAAGTGTGATAACAGAATAATTTATGCAAGGCTCTACTGCTAAATTGGTAGTTTTGCGGAAAGCTAGTTTTTCATATGCAAGTATGATCAATATATAACATGGATATGCATGTGTCTGTAACAAGTATCAGGGGGTCACAGACATCAATATCGAGAAAGAGTTGTAATCAACTCATGTTCAAGCTCATTGAGACTTTCTCACAATCACATCAACAATATCTCTGATTCGTGTTGTTTCCCAGAAACTTATGGACATAGTCTAAGTAGCACCACCCAACTGTCCTTGACCGCGGACACGGCTATTCGAATAGTTTTACACTCTGCAGAGGTTGCGCACTTTACCCACAAGATCCGGGGAACTTCCGTGTCATCCACGACCCGCGGTACCTCAAGTACCCGGGGTAAGCACCCGATCACTATCTTTCCCTAGACGACACTAACATAGAGTCCACTCGATTGGTAACAGCCCCGTGCCAAACATTTCACATCTCAAGGTTTGTGGAGACTCGCTCCGTATTCATCACATATCAAGAGCACGGGGTACCAACGGTGTGTCCGGTGCCCTGTGAAAACAGTCATGGCCGCCTATCCAAGCACGACCCCGTCCCGAGAGTGACCTCATGTCACCCTCGTCACTAGTAATGCGGGCACCATGCTAGTATCGACCTAGGTAATCAATAATGCCCTTTCCCATATAAGGGTAGAGTGGTTGCGCATGTTTGGTTGGGACGGTAGTCACACATAAATCTAATCCATCTCTGTAAACAACACTTCCATCAAGCCTCGGCACACTACTTCTTCACCAAGTAGTGCCCTAGATCCTCATCAACTCCCAGGGGCATTAGTGGCACCCACTGGGTCATTAGCAAGTATGTCCGACCACACTTGTTTCACTCAATGCATAACCCCGACCCATTTTGCGTAGCCAACTACTATAGCATACATCTATCTACTCCCACCCACATAACCCTCATAGGAAGGTAGGGTCATGTTTGATGCAAGTTTCAACAGTAAAGTAACAGGGGTAGCAACCAAAGTGGTTTCCACCTCAACATGATTCCGATGCATTGAATAATAAGGTGCTATGAGACATGCATAAAAAGGTTTCTTGAACATGGTCAAAGGGCTGCTTGCCTTATTCTTCAGAGTCTTCAAATCTTCTGGTCCATCTCCGAATACTCCGTTTATTACGTTAACTAACGATGGAAACAATCATAATAAGCAACACAATCAAAGCAAAAATAAAAGTGCTCTAAAAATAGGAGTTGGACTTTTCTGGGATACCTCTGGTCATATGAAAAATAACCAAGGTGGTTTCATAGGTGTTGGACCAATAGGTAGTTTGGAACATTTCAATATGATGGAACCAAAGGGTTTATGGATTTGGAAGAAGTATACAGAAATAATTCCTTGAATGATGAGCCAAGGCACCCATCAACAAGTCATGATTTTTGAAGCATCTAGGAGTTGGTTTCAATGGATTTGGAATTCAAATGAATTTCCTAGGATTTTCCAAAGCTGATAAATATAAAGAAATGGCTCAATATTTAGTGGGGTACAGAAACTATTATTAAAAATGTTCCAAAACTAAGTTTGGACATGACAAGCATCTAGGAACTTGAATCACTGCATTTGGATCAAAAATGAGCTCTCTGTGATTTTCTACAGTTCATCACAGAAAATGAAATATGGGTATTTGATAAATATTTGTGTAGGAAAAGTCTCTGGAATAATGTGCATGTAGCACCAACAGATAGAGCATGATTTATGGAGTCATAGGAAATTTGAATCATCAAGTTTGGAGTTCATTTGAATATTTGGGAGATATTTGAAGTTGACTGGATAGAGAAAAGGAAAAGGAAAAAGGGGCTTTACCCTTGCGTGCAGGGCGAAGAATAGCTGCACCGTGACAAGGCCGGCCCATCAGCTCGGCCGCGTGCACAGGAGCCTGGCCACGTCGAAGACGCCCGCCAGGAAGGGCGCCACCGCGCGGGGGAGGCGGCCGAGGCCAGACCCGCCTCCACTTAAACGGAGGGGCCCAGCCTCCAGGTCGCTGACGTGCGGGCCCCCGTGGCAGGTTCATCCCCTTCCTCCCGCGCAACGCGGCGGGGAGGAACAGAGGCGATGCCCGCCGGCGGCTTGCCGGCGCTGCAGGGCTTCTCCGGCGATGCTCGGGCTATGAATGGATTCAGCGAAGAATGCCGCTCCCATTCATGTACGCCACGGCTGCGAGGGGTGATCGAATCGACGGCAGCTTGGACACCGACGGACGGCGGCGTCGGCAAGAGTTGGGCATGGAGCTGTGGTGCGCCGTTTGACGAGAGGAAGGTCGCGGGAGGTCCGCCTAGCTCAGGGGAGTCCGCTGGTGGGGGTAGGAGGGGGAGGAAGGCTCGGGCTAGCTCGAATCCGAGCGGAGGCCGGTGGCGGAACTCCGGCCGGATAGGTGGCTGCGAGGCCCGAGGAGAGCGACGAGTCGGCCTGTGAGGCGTGTGGGAGAAGGGGAATGCTAAAGGAGGTGCGAGGGGTGCTCGAGGTGCTCTATAAGTAGGGGGCGCCGGTCCACCGAGGCGCCGTGCGCCGGCGAGCCTGTTGCTGTTGCTGCGGGCCACGCGAGCCTACCGCAGCGTGTCCGGGGCGCTCCTGGAGCTGGTCCACGCCTAGAGGAAGAGAAAGGAGGAGCGGGGAGGCGTCAGAGGGCCGCGCGTGTGAGCTTGCTCACTGGAGCGCTCGGGCGGCCACGGCGCGCGTGCGAGCAGGAGTGAGGGAGGAGGAGAGAGGAGGGGGCCGACCGCCCAGCGTGTTGCGGACGTCGAGGCCGCCTCGGGGGACACGAGGGGGGAGGCCCTAGGTGGTCGGGGCCGGTGATTGGGGGCGTCTGCAGTGCTCCAGAGCACTGTAGCGCACTCCAGAGCGGGCTTTTGGCTGCCATTGGCGTGGCCTGGCGCCCAGGGCGTGTCCAATTGTGTCTAGCAGTGCTAGGGGATAGTAAACAAAGGCGTGGAGGTCTTGGATGCTCTGGGGAGGTTCTGGAATGAGGAGAGGGGTGAAAGAGAGGGAGTTTACTGCTGTCCAGCAGTGAGAATTGGGGTTTTACCCCCCTCCAATAATTGAGCTGAGGCCAGAGAGAGTTACTGGGGGTAGAGGATGATCAGGGGGGCTGTGGTAAGAATTTGGGGTAAAGGGAAATAGTAAAAGGGGTCCAAACACAGGTTTTGGTAAATGAACAGAAGGTGTTTGATCAGATTTTGGGAAGGCAAATGATTTCCAATTGGCATGGGACTTAACAGGATCAAATGTCACATATAATTAGGCCCCTACACCAAATTTGAGCTCATCTGGGCAAAGTGGCCAATGTAACTTTGGTGAACCCTAGAAATCAACAGAAATGGTTTCACCATGTTTGAGTCAAGCAATTCATCTCCCCTTGATGCACCACTTGGTGTAGCATCATCATTTGGGGTATTGATCATGCCCACAAAGTTTGAGGCCCCAGATAAAAAGTTGACAATGTAAAGTTGTTCAAATTTGAATTTGAACAGAAGTGGTTTTGGGGTGATCTGATCAAGTTGCTCTATTCCAAATCTTGTTCCATTTGGTCTAGATGCCATATTAGGCCATTCTAGCATGTGCACCAAATTTGAGAGCATTTGGAAAAGTTTGGCAATGTAAAGTTGCTCAAACTTCAAATATGGACAGAATGGTTATGAAGGGGTTTGAGGATGTTTCCTTGATCTTCAAGGCATGAGGCTTTGCAAGATCATCAAATATGTCATATTTGACATGATAGAATTTCCCTAGAATTTTTGGAGAATATTTCCTTCGTAAATATTTCAAAAGCTTGAAATATCCAGAAAGGGTTTTGGAAGGATTTGCCCAATATTTTGAACATGACCATGTGCTGAAACTCTTATATATGGACAATATATGTCCCATGAGTCTCCCTGAATTTTGGCAAATATTTTTGAAATTATTAAATAATTTTTCCCTATTAAAGACCATTTCTGGCCTTAAGAAAAAGCTTTTAAATAAAATATAAAAATACCTTTTAAAATTATATTTTTGTGGTTTCTGGGAGTCCTATATCTAATAGGATTCAAATAAACTTTTTGAAAGATTTTTCATACCCTAAATAAGGTACTTGCAGTGCAAACCTCAATTCAGGGGTTTTTGGAAAACTAATTTTAGAAAATACCATTTGGCCAAAATATTTTTATAAGAAAATTCTATACTGGTCTATACACATGGCATGATCATTGGGAAAAGGTTTTGGGTCAAGGAGATGAAGTATAAGAGTTGGAGGATTTATTTGATTTTTAGAGCACTAGCAAACAGCAGACAAGAGTCAAATCAATCAAAGTCAAAAACACTCAAAAGTTTTTGCAAATCCACATTTTTAACATGATAATTAGCTTAAGCAATGTGATATGAAAATCAGGGTGTGACACACCTACCCCCCTTACAAGAATCTCGTCCCCGAGATTCCCAGACTAGGCGTGGAAAGAAAGGCGGAGTCTTGGATATGGGGTAGTCTTCACTTCTCCTGGTTGGTTCTGCTTCCGAGCGGTGCTCCTTGGAATCCTGAAGTGCTTGATGGTATGGCTTCTTGCTTGATGCCTTCCTTGATGGAGGTTGCTGAGGGGTCTCTTGCATAGGTTATTTTGGGTTAGCTGCCAAGGCTCGGTGATCGATGTCCTTGCGGGCATCGGGCTAGCTAGGAGGTAAGAAGTACTTCCAGAGTGGGGGCTCGTGGAAGATTTGGTGCACGGAGGGTATCTCAGGTGGTAGATCTAGCTGGGGAGCCATCTACCACATGACTTGCAGTGATCTCAAAGGGTCCAATGAACCTTGGTGCGAGCTTCCCCTTGACGTGGAAACGCTTGGTTCCCTTCGGAGGAGTTACCCGCAGGTACACGTGGTCCCCGATATGGATACTCATGTTCCGACGGTGAGTGTCAGCATAGCTCTTTTGCCTTGACTTGGGTGCCTTCAAACGTTCTCTGACTAGTTGGACTTGTTCTTCCGCTGCGCGGAGAATATCCGGTCCAAGGACTAGCCCTTCTCCAGTCTCTGACCAGTTGAGGGGTGTGCGACATCAGCGTCCGTATAACACCTCAAATGGTGCCATCTGAAGGCTCGACTGGTAACTGTTGTTATAGGAGAACTCGGCAAAAGGGAGACAATCCTCCCACTTGGCTCCATATGCCAAGACACAGGCTCGGAGTCATGACTTCGAGAATCTGATTGACTCGCTCAGTCTTGACCTCCGGTCTGTGGGTGGAAAGTCGTGCTGAAAGACAACTTGGTTCCCAAGGCTTCTCGGAACTTCTTCCAGAACCTAGAGGTGAACTGGGTTCCTCGATCTGACACAATTTCCTTGGGAAATGCCGTGAAGACTTACGATTCGGTCGATGTAGAGAGCTGCCAGCCGGTTGCCATCATAAGGGGTCTTGACAGGAATGAAATGGACCACCTTGGTCAAATGATCGACCATGACCCAAACAGAGTCATGTCTCTATCCGACCTTGGTAACCCAATGACGATGTCCATTCCGACTTTATCCCACTTCCACTCAGGAACCTTGAGTGGTTGAAGCAATCCGGTGGGTTGCTGATATTCAGTCTTGACCCTTTGGCACACTTCACACTTTGCAACATAGGTTGCAATCTCTCTTTCATCCTGCGCCACCAGAATCGTGCCTTCAAGTCTTGATACAACTTGGTGTGAGCGTTCCTTCGACACGGAATTGCTCGGTTCCTTCGGGAGGAGTGGTTTGCAGATACGCCCGGTCTTCAACGCGGAAGTTTTCTTCTTGATGACGGTGGTCGGTGTAGATCTTCCTTCTTGACAGGGTGGTCTTCAAACGTCTTCTATCCAGCTGTCCGTCGCTTCTTCGTCTCCGGGCAGACAAGTAGGCCATCAAATAATGATGTTACCCAACTTGTCCAATTACTCCATGAGGTCTAAGGGGTACGCAAGGTAAGCTGGGGTATTGGTGGTGGTCTCGGTTGAGTATTTGCAGAGGCCTTCCCGACTCTGAGTCAAGGCCCGTGGTCAGAATCTGACCAGGTGGTGGCTCGGTGGGGCTTAAGGGTTTCAAGGATTCTAGTGAGTGAGTGAACTTATATCATCTTATCCTTAAGCACAGTTTCTGAGATGCCAATAGCTCTATCTAGTACTCCAAACGAAAAAGCATCTACTCGCAGAGACCAACTTCGATCACCACTCATGCCATACCTATCCTCATGACTCTCAAGAGACGGTCTAACAAAACTATATTGTCTATGATCCCCAAATCTATATGTATGCCTACCTCTAAAATCCAAAGGTAGATCATACATGCTGCTGAGCTGAAATTAAACTCCACAATCCAAGCACTCAACCTATTCTTGCAAAGCTCAAGATAATGCATCTCTATTCTAAGGAAACACGTCATATGCCACTCCAAGATTTGTTTCCTTCCTATAGATCAACTCCGATAGCCCGGTAATTCCCATCAATCTCCACATAATCCAACAACCCTACAAATCCGATGTCTACGGTGTTCCACAAGATCTCAAGTCCCTACAATACCCAAATACTCGGAAGGACTATGCATTACGATAGTAAGTCCACCAAATTCTCATCATCCGGGTTAAGTAAACTCCAAGATCACGATTATATAGATCCCCAAATCAACTCCGACAAATAATCCAATCTCCTAGGTTATTGTCCATCGAGAAGCATGATATCATAATCAGGATCATAGGTCTAAATCCAATCTTACTCAGAACCATGCAGACATATCCAGCATTATACCAACCAGAATCACCTACATAAATCCAAATCTCATGTCCATCGGGCACTCCTACATGCTTTCCCAAAGTCATGATCCCACCAACATGAAAACCTCACAATCCATCAAGGTCTCAGATAGTTCCTCGAAGTCACTGATGTAAAGCCACCAAGTCATCTGTCCAATATCCTCGAACTGGTCTATCTATTGCATCGTCAGACCTCGTGCTATATCAGGATGAAAATGTGCTCACTCATCGTGTCCACTAGCTCCTTTACGAACCCAGTGTTGTGCAAGGTTATAAAGGCTTAACAGGTTCTCTCGCCTTACCATGGGTTAGGCACATGGTTAAGGATTCGTGCTGGAGTGTCTCGGGAAGTCTCAAAGGGTCTAGGAATGGGGTTACTGGTCTGGAGGGTTAAACATAACTCTACGGGGTTGCAATAGATCGTGGAGGTTGTAGCAGAAGTCTTCAGTGCCAGTTGGCTGTCGAGGTAGAATCCTTGGTGCATCTTGTCTTGCGGGTCTTCAATTGGGGAGAGAGGGAATAGAGGGAAGAAGCAGCGTAGAGGAGGGAAATGCCTAAAGGGGGTTCTATAGTGCAGGTGCAACAAACAGGTGCAAAAAGGCCGAAACAAAAGAAACAAGGCAAGGAAGGTGATATAGCCATGCACTTATTGCCTGGGGCAAAAGTGCGACTTATATCAAAACACAAACGAATAAAAGCAAACAACACACAATCATGGTTCTATTCGAACCATCATATGGACTCGACTGCGCATAGGGGGTACACGACTCATCCTACCCTAGGGTTCTCGGACTCTGTGTCGTGACTTCTGCCTCGTGCAGTCTTCTGAGCTTCCTCGGATGTTGCTATGCCCCTTGTAGTTGCTTGATGAATGATCCGGGTTGAGCCTGAAGAATCTTCAACATCTTCTCGCCTGATGAGGTGATGGGGTGAAGGTGCCTCCTTGTAGCTGGCGTTGACTTGGTCTTCTCTTGTCTCTTTAATCATGATGATCCCTTGTGCCTCCTGGGACGTCGAGGGTACCAGGTAGGCAATCCATATGTAATAACAAGGCATAATAGAGGTCCAACATGTCGGTTTCGTTGATGAAAACATCGACACCAAGAGCGGGGGACGAAGAGAACCGTTTTCCTGCTCACTATAGTGAGGCGGACCAAATGGCAAGGTTCTCGTCCACCGGTGGTTGTCGATACAACAACGGTAGTGACATGATTACTCTATTAGCGATGCATATCATGATTTTGCATAACCTATAGCCTGGTCATCATAGGCCAATGTTGCATCTTCTTGGGGCACTGTCAAGGGTGTCACCATCTTGCGTGCAAAAGTGGTGGGTGAGTGTTTGGCAAGGTGCACTCCACGAGGATTACAGAAAATCCAGTGGTCTGGGGCATAAGGGTTCTAGCGACCAAGGTTTTGAAGGGGAAGAGATCAAGTATAGCCTAGTTTTCGAAAAACTGAGAAGGGAAGAGAAGTATAGATAGTTTTGAAAACTAGTTTTGCCCTAACTAACGACCATGCTAACTAAGGCTTCCTACAGTCAGGATGGCTCTGATACCAGCTCTATGGGGACCCCGACTCATAAGTCGTGATCACCGAATGCACGTGTACAGTGATCCCAGAGGTCAATGCTCACTGAACACACAGAAGCTGAATAACAAGAGTCTTACATCCATACATACCGTATTACACAAATAGGACCATTATGGTCAAGCCTTGAGTATATCGTCGCAGTGGAAATTCCTCAATGACAACATGGACCCATGCCATCTGCCTTAACCCTACAGGCATTCTGACTGGGAAGCGTCCTAGCTCGCATGCTCGTTACCAAGAAATCTTCATCATAACCTGTTCTCTCATGCCTGGCCAATAAAATAACCAGTGGCAAGCCAATGAGTACTTTGAATGTACTCGCAAGCAACCCAAGTGTGATAACAGAATAATTTATGCAAGGCTCTACTACTAAATTGGTAGTTTTGCGGAAAGCTAGTTTTTCATATGCAAGTATGATCAATATATAACATGGATATGCATGTGTCTGTAACAAGTATCAGGGGGTCACAGACATCAATATCGAGAAAGAGTTGTAATCAACTCATGTTCAAGCTCATTGAGACTTTCTCACAATCACATCAACAATATCTCTGATTCGTGTTGTTTCCCAGAAACTTATGGACATAGTCTAAGTAGCACCACCCAACTGTCCTTGACCGCGGACACGGCTATTCGAATAGTTTTACACTCTGCAGAGGTTGCGCACTTTACCCACAAGATCCGGGGAACTTCCGTGTCATCCACGACCCGCGGTACCTCAAGTACCCGGGGTAAGCACCCGATCACTATCTTTCCCTAGACGACACTAACATAGAGTCCACTCGATTGGTAACAGCCCCATGCCAAACATTTCACATCTCAAGGTTTGTGGAGACTCGCTCCGTATTCATCACATATCACAAGCACGGGGTACCAACGGTGTGTCCGGTGCCCTGTGAAAACAGTCATGGCCGCCTATCCAAGCACGACCCCGTCCCGAGAGTGACCTCATGTCACCCTCGTCACTAGTAATGCGGGCACCATGCTAGTATTGACCTAGGTAATCAATAATGCCCTTTCCCATATAAGGGTAGAGTGGTTGCGCATGTTTGGTTGGGACGGTAGTCACACATAAATCTAATCCATCTCTGTAAACAACACTTCCGTCAAGCCTCGGCACACTACTTCTTCACCAAGTTGTGCCCTAGCTCCTCATCAACTCCCAGGGGCATTAGTGGCACCCACTGGGTCATTAGCAAGTATGTCAGACCACACTTGTTTCACTCAATGCATAACCCCGACCCATTTTGCGTAGCCAACTACTATAGCATACATCTATCTACTCCCACCCACATAACCCTCATAGGAAGGTAGGGTCATGTTTGATGCAAGTTTCAACAGTAAAGTAACAGGGGTAGCAACCAAAGTGGTTTCCACCTCAACATGATTCCGATGCATTGAATAATAAGGTGCTATGAGACATGCATAAAAAGGTTTCTTGAACATGGTCAAAGGGCTGCTTGCCTTATTCTTCAGAGTCTTCAAATCTTCTGGTCCATCTCCGAATACTCCGTTTATTACGTTAACTAACGATGGAAACAATCATAATAAGCAACACAATCAAAGCAAAAATAAAAGTGCTCTAAAAATAGGAGTTGGCCTTTTCTGGGATACCTCTGGTCATATGAAAAATAACCAAGGTGGTTTCATAGGTGTTGGATCAATAGGTAGTTTGGAACATTTCAATATGATGGAACCAAAGGGTTTATGGATTTGGAAGAAGTATACAGAAATAATTCCTTGAATGATGAGCCAAGGCACCCATCAACAAGTCATGATTTTTGAAGCATCTAGGAGTTGGTTTCAATGGATTTGGAATTCAAATGAATTTCCTAGGATTTTCCAAAGCTGATAAATATAAAGAAATGGCTCAATATTTAGTGGGGTACAGAAACTATTATTAAAAATGTTCCAAAACTAAGTTTGGACATGACAAGCATCTAGGAACTTGAATCACTGCATTTGGATCAAAAATGAGCTCTCTGTGATTTTCTAAAGTTCATCACAGAAAATGAAATATGGGTATTTGATAAATATTTGTGTAGGAAAAGTCTCTGGAATAATGTGCATGTAGCACCAACAGATAGAGCATGATTTATGGAGTCATAGGAAATTTGAATCATCAAGTTTGGAGTTCATTTGAATATTTGGGAGATATTTGAAGTTGACTGGATAGAGAAAAGGAAAAGGAAAAAGGGGCTGCACCGTGACTGGGCCGGCCCATCAGCTCGGCCGCGTGCACAGGAGCCTGGCCACGTCGAAGACGCCCGCCAGGAAGGGCGCCACCGCGCGGGGGAGGCGGCCGAGGCCAGACCCGCCTCCACTTAAACGGAGGGGCCCAGCCTCCAGGTCGCTGACGTGCGGGCCCCCGTGGCAGGTTCATCCCCTTCCTCCCGCGCAACGCGGCGGGGAGGAACAGAGGCGATGCCCGCCGGCGGCTTGCCGGCGCTGCAGGGCTTCTCCGGCGATGCTCGGGCTATGAACGGATTCAGCGAAGAATGCCGCTCCCATTCATGTACGCCACGGCTGCGAGGGGTGATCGAATCGACGGCAGCTTGGACACCGACGGATGGCGGCGTCGGCAAGAGTTGGGCATGGAGCTGTGGTGCGCCGTTTGACGAGAGGAAGGTCGCGGGAGGTCCGCCTAGCTCAGGGGAGTCCGCTGGTGGGGGTAGGAGGGGGAGGAAGGCTCGGGCTGGCTCGAATCCGAGCGGAGGCCGGCGGCGGAACTCCGGCCGGATAGGTGGCTGCGAGGCCCGAGGAGAGCGACGAGTCGGCCTGTGAGGCGTGTGGGAGAAGGGGAATGCTAAAGGAGGTGCGAGGGGTGCTCGAGGTGCTCTATAAGTAGTGGGAGCCGGTCCACCGAGGCGCCGTGCGCCGGCGAGCCTGTTGCTGTTGCTGCGGGCCACGCGAGCCTACCGCAGCGTGTCCGGGGCGCTCCTGGAGCTGGTCCATGCCTAGAGGAAGAGAAAGGAGGAGCGGGGAGGCATCAGAGGGCCGCGCGTGTGAGCTTGCTCACTGGAGCGCTCGGGCGGCCACGGCGCGCGTGCGAGCAGGAGTGAGGGAGGAGGAGAGAGGAGGGGGCCGACCGCCCAGCGTGTTGCGGACGTCGAGGCCGCCTCGGGGGACACGAGGGGGAGGCCCTAGGTGGTCGGGGCCGGTGATTGGGGGCGGCTGCAGTGCTCCAGAGCACTGTAGCGCGCTCCAGAGCGGGCTTTTGGCTGCCATTGGCGTGGCCTGGCGCCCAGGGCGTGTCCAACTGTGTCTAGCAGTGCTAGGGGATAGTAAACAAAGGCGTGGAGGTCTTGGATGCTCTGGGGAGGTTCTGGAATGAGGAGAGGGGTGAAAGAGAGGGAGTTTACTGCTGTCCAGCAGTGAGAATTGGGGTTTTACCCCCCCTCCAATAATTGAGCTGAGGCCAGAGAGAGTTACTGGGGGTAGAGGATGATCAGGGGGGCTGTGGTAAGAATTTGGGGTAAAGGGAAATAGTAAAAGGGGTCCAAACACAGGTTTTGGTAAATGAACAGAAGGTGTTTGATCAGATTTTGGGGAGGCAAATGATTTCCAATTGGCATGGGACTTAACAGGATCAAATGTCACATATAATTAGGCCCCTACACCAAATTTGAGCTCATCTGGGCAAAGTGGCCAATGTAACTTTGGTGAACCCTAGAAATCAACAGAAATGGTTTCACCATGTTTGAGTCAAGCAATTCATCTCCCCTTGATGCACCACTTGGTGTAGCATCATCATTTGGGGTATTGATCATGCCCACAAAGTTTGAGGCCCCAGATAAAAAGTTGACAATGTAAAGTTGTTCAAATTTGAATTTGAACAGAAGTGGTTTTGGGGTGATCTGATCAAGTTGCTCTATTCCAAATCTTGTTCCATTTGGTCTAGAGGCCATATTAGGCCATTCTAGCATGTGCACCAAATTTGAGAGCATTTGGAAAAGTTTGGCAATGTAAAGTTGCTCAAACTTCAAATATGGACAGAATGGTTATGAAGGGGTTTGAGGATGTTTCCTTGATCTTCAAGGCATGAGGCTTTGCAAGATCATCAAATATGTCATATTTGACATGATAGAATTTCCCTGGAGTTTTTGGAGAATATTTCCTTTGTAAATATTTCAAAAGCTTGAAATATCCAGAAAGGGTTTTGGAAGGATTTGCCCAATATTTTGAACATGACCATGTGCTGAAACTCTTATATATGGACAATATATGTCCCATGAGTCTCCCTGAATTTTGGCAAATATTTTTGAAATTATTAAATAATTTTTCCCTATTAAAGACCATTTCTGGCCTTAAGAAAAAGCTTTTAAATAAAATATAAAAATAACTTTTAAAATTATATTTTTGTGGTTTCTGGGAGTCCTATATCTAATAGGATTCAAATAAACTTTTTGAAAGATTTTTCATACCCTAAATAAGGTACTTGCAGTGCAAACCTCAATTCAGGGGTTTTTGGAAAACTAATTTTAGAAAATACCATTTGGCCAAAATATTTTTATAAGAAAATTCTATACTGGTCTATACACATGGCATGATCATTGGGAAAAGGTTTTGGGTCAAGGAGATGAAGTATAAGAGTTGGAGGATTTATTTGATTTTTAGAGCACTAGCAAACAGCAGACAAGAGTCAAATCAATCAAAGTCAAAAACACTCAAAAGTTTTTGCAAATCCACATTTTTAACATGATAATTAGCTTAAGCAATGTGATATGAAAATCAGGGTGTGACACACCCTAGCCGCACCATAGCAGGGCCGGCCGGCCTCCCCCCTTGCTCCTTTATATACGGGGGAAAGGGGGCACCCAAAGACACACAAGTTGAATTGTTCCAGCCGTGTGCGGTGCCCCCCTCCATAGAAACACACCTCGGTCATACCGTCGCGGTACTTAGGCGAAGCCCTGCGCCGGTAGATACATCATATCCGTCACCACGCCGTCGTGCTGACGAAACTCTCCCATGAAGCTCAACTGGATCAAGAGCTCGTGGGACGTCATCAAGCTGAACGTGTGCTGAACGCGGAGGTGTCGTACGTTCGGTGCTTGATCGGTTGAATCACGAAGAAGTTCGACTACATCAAACGCGTCACTTGACGCTTCCGCTTCCGGTCTATGAGGGTACGTAGACACACTCTTCCCTCTCGTTGCTATGCATCTGGTAGATAGATCTTGCGTGATCGTAGGAAAATTTTAAAATACTACGTTCCCCAACACTTCCACCACTACACCAACCGCTCTGACCTGGGATCAAGTTGCTTTCATTGTCTGCATGAACTCTCTTACCACCCAGGACGCTGGTACGAAATGGATTTTCGATTCTGGTGCTTCCTCGCACATGTCTGCATCTAGCTCTTTGATGTCCTCTCTTCATCCCTCTATTTTTCCTTCCATCACCGTATGCAATGGTTCTTCTATTCCTGTCTCATGCATTAGTTCTACTTCGCTCTCCCCTAATTTATTGTTGCGAGAAGTGCTTGTTGCTCCTGCTGCCATTAAGAACTTGATCTCCGTTCGACGATTCACTATTGGCAATCTAGTCTCTATTGAATTTGATCCCTTGGGTGTGTATGTGAAGGATCTTCACAGCAGGGAGGTGATCGCTCGGTTCAATAGATCCGGTGACCTATACACTATTCACGGTGGCTCTTCATCACCATATGTCCATGCCCCGGTCGCCTCCGTCTCCCTCTGGCATCGCCAGCTGGGTCATCCAAATAGCGCCACCACGACATCTCTTCTGCGCGAGTTTCAGCTACCTCACGTTCGAGAGCCTCATGATTCTGCTTTGTGTCTGTCATGTCAGATGGGCAAACATGTTAGGCTGCCCTTTGGCACATCTACTAACACCAGTTGTTTTCCTTTCGAGTCATTGCATTATGATATATAGTAGTCTCCCATTCCTAGTGTATCCAGTTTTAAATTATATCTTGTAATCGTGGACGACTACTCACATTTTATATGGACCTTTCCCCTTCGCTACAAATCTGATGTGCACACCGTGTTTGTAAATTTTCAAAAATATGTGTATACCCACCTTTCTCTCCCTATTCGTTTTCTCCAGTATGATAATGGATGTGAGTTCGACAATGCTCGCAACCGAGATTCTTTTTCTTCGCCGTGGTGTTCTCCTATGTTTTTCTTGTCCTTATACCCCTCCCCAAAATGGGAAGGCCGAACGATCCCTTCGTAGAATTAATGATATTCTTCGTACCCTCTTAATCCAATCCTCCATGCCACCGCAATACTAGATAGAATCTCTCCACCATGCCACTATCCTACTTAACATCCGACCCACCAAAATATGTCCAATTCTCTCCCTACGACTCTCTTTTCCTTACCCCTCCCTCCTATGCCGATCTTCGTATATTTGGATGTCTATGCTTTCCAAATATCTCCGCCACTCCCGTCCACAAAGTAGAGCCACGATCATTGCCTTGTGTACTTCTCGGATATTCCGATGATCATCGTGGCTACCGTTGTCTTCTTCTTCCTACTAGCAGAGTCATTCTTTCTTGTCACATTACTTTTGATGAGACGGTGTTACCTTTCGCTCACCATAGCCCCTGATCTCTCCGCCCCTCTCTCCACAATCCCTAAGTCCTCACCTAGACTCTCTGCGATCGATGTGCATGGTGTGCATGGCATTGTTAACATCGATCGGGCACCCCCTCACGACCCACCAGCAAACCCTGCCTCCCCCGCGCCTCTCTCACCTACCACCACTACCCCCTCCCATGCACTAGACCCACCATCCCCAGCCACTCCAAGCGCGCGCACAGACGCTGCCTGTGCGCTCTCCACCCCATTAAATAAATCCACTGCCACTACATCACTCTCCCCCTTGGCACCTTCTTCCTCCTTTGGTCCCTCCCACACTTCTCCTACCGACACCGATCGCCATCTCCCACCTCGTGCAGTTCCTATCCCAGTTCCTGCCAATGCTCATACCATGAGCACTTGCAGTAAAGTTGGTTTTGATCTCCCCACTCGGCGTCTAAACCTGACAACCTCTGCCTCCTCCCCTCCTATCTTTGTGATCCCCACGTCTTACAAAGCCGCTCTGCTTGACCCCAACTGGTTCCAAGCTATGAAAGAAGAATATGATGCTCTCCTGCTCAATAACACACGGTCCCTCATACCTCGTCCCACGGGTGCCAATGTCGTCTTGGGTAAATGAGGTTTTCACCATAAATTCAAAATTGATGGATCTCTCTCGCGTTACAAAGCTCGGTGGGTTTGCCGCGGGGACTCTCAACAACCTGGCATTGACTTTGACGAGACTTTCTCCCTGGTCGCTAAACCTAGTACCATCCGCGTTGTCTTAAGCATCGTTGTCTCTTCTGCTTGGCCCATTCATCAACTAGACGTGAAAAATGCTTTTCTCCATGGCTCTTTGAATGAAACAGTGTATAATAGGCAGCCCCTTGGGTTTGCTAACCCAACCTACCCAGACCACATTTGTCATTTGCATAAATCATTGTACGGTCTAAAACAAGCTCCACATGCTTGGTTCCAATGTTTCCCTGCATTTCTCCATACCATTGATTTCTCCCTTCTCGGTCTGACTCCTCTTTCTTTATTTTCAAATCCCATGAACACATTTCCTACCTTCTTCTATACGTTGATGACATCGTTCTCACAACCTCTTCTACATCCTTTCTTGATCACTTCATTTCCTCCTTACGTGCTAAATTCTGCATGATTGATCTCAGGCACCTCCATCACTTCATCGGCATCACTGTATCGCGGTCTTCTTCGGGCCTTTTTGTTTCTCAACGGCAGTATGCTCTTGACATCCTCTCCAAGGCTGGCATGCTTGAGTGTCACCCGACGTGCACTCCCGCTGAGACTGGATCCAGGCTTTCCTCCGACGGCGAACTTGTCCCTGATGTTACCCTCTGTCGTAGCCTCGCTAGAGCCTTGCAATACATGACCCTCACACGTCCTGAGCTCGCTTACTCCGTTCAGCAAGGTTGTCTCTACATGCATGATCCTCGTCTTCCCCACCTTAACCACGTCAAGCGCATCCTCCGACACCTCAAGGGCACTCTCAACCACGGTTTACTCATCAACACCTCCTCTCCCCCATACCCTTACGGTGTACTCTGATGTGGACTGGGCAGGTTGCCCAGACACTCGACGATCTACTTCCAGACACCGTGTATTTTTGGGTCATAATTTGATTTCTTGGTCGTCAAAATGACAGCTAATAGTCTCCAGGTCCTCCGCAGAAACCGAGTATCACTCCCTCGCTCGCGCTATTGCTGAGACAGTATGGCTACGTCAGTTCCTTGGTGAACTTCATCGACCTATCCAGCATGCTACCATAGTGTATTGTGACAATATATCTATTTATACACGTCGTGTAATCT
The DNA here is from genome assembly GCA_902687465.1 of Secale cereale. Taxonomy (NCBI): domain Eukaryota; kingdom Viridiplantae; phylum Streptophyta; class Magnoliopsida; order Poales; family Poaceae; genus Secale; species Secale cereale. The sequence goes on along the minus strand of LR738713.1, from coordinate 4,434,209 downwards.
AGTTCAACATCGTAGAACTAAGCATATAGAGATTGATATACACTTTGTAAGAGAGAAGGTAGCATTAGGTGAGGTCAGAGTCCTTCATGTTCCTACCAGCGCACAGTTTGCAAACATCTTCACTAAAGGGCTATCAGCTGCGGCCTTCACCGACTTCCACTCCAGTCTCAATGTCGTCGAACCCGCCGCTGACACTGCAAGGGGTGTTAGGCGATGGAACTTGTTAGCACAACGGTTAGCGCAGGAGCGTCCCATGCTCTTCGCTACGATGGCCATGATCCCCATATTCAGCTCTTGCTACGGCTGCTATATGTACCCCCTTGTATCTCTCTGTAATGCAATGAGAAACAAACCACAATAGTTTTACTGTTTGCAGCGGTAGCAGCTTCAGGTGGCAAAGGATTTGGCAACTTGGGTGCCCACCAAAAATACAACACTTATTGTGGTGGCTTGCATACAATAGCCTGCCACATACGTGGAACATTCAACGTCGTGGTATTGATGCTAACGTTTCGATGAGGATGGGGCACACACTTTTGGAAAGTTATAATGGTACCAGCAATTTGGAGGCAAATGAAGCTAGAAGAGACGTGATTAACCCTTATCATGTGTTGTGATGCAAAGGATATGGTTAATGCGGTTGGACCTGAACGAGGAGAACAAAACCCAGTTTATAGCGCTGTTATGGGTCTGGTGGAACGCGTGGAATAAGGTGAACGCCCAAGAACCAAGAAAGGTCTGTTCATGCAATCATCCACATGATCCATCGGCTAATACAGGACTACAAAATACTCCATGTGTAATGAAATAAAGATCATTTGGATCAATAAGTAGTGATATAAACGATCTTATTTTTTTTACAGAGGGAGTACTAAATAAAAAAGAGGGCGACAAACCAGCAAAACCCGCGCCAAGTTGGAGGGCGCTGAATATCAATGTGCTGAAGGTCAACATTGACGGCAGTGCAGCAGCGGACAAGTCGCGTGGAGGCTGGGTTTTGTTGCTCGTGACTCGAGAGGTATACGGCGATGCTACATTCCAAAGGTTTTAGATGTTGTGTGTGGAATTTGGTGTTGTTGTGTAATGGGGTAGCTATGTGCCTATATGGTATAACTGAGTGCTGAAGTTATACGATGGTGTACTCTAATGTATTTCAAGGATGAAATGTATTTCAATTATGAAATCCTGGTTGCCGTAAAGCGAATATGAAATATATTGTGTGTTTGATATGAGATGTCAATTTGGTTACTAAATGGGTTAAAAATAATAGGTTGATTAGCCTACTTATTGGGTTTTTCTTTTGCAGACGGTTTCTCACACAACTTCGTGGGTGATGACCTGAAATAACCCACACAGTTTCTTGGAAGTACGTGTGTGAGATCATAAATAATCACACACGACTTTCGCCCGACAACTATTTGCGTTAGGCCATCTTGCACAAACATTTCCACATTTAAAATGTGTGTGATGGATAGCCCTATATCATATAGTTTCTCTAGTCACAGTGTGTGATGTAGTTGAATAACGCAAATGATAAAATAATAAATATCGCTTGTGGTGGTCACCCCTATCACAGATGAGGTTTTTCAAAAAAATTGTGTGTGATGTACCATACGAATGGAAATGTTTATTTCAGATTCATTGTGTGGGATGTTAATCACATCTCACACAATTTCTCCTGCATAATTGTTTGCGATGGCTCACCTGGTACGACACGAGCTCTTTTTGCACGGGTGTGTGACCGGATTTCACCGATGATTTATCTAGGTTGTGTGTGATGGACCCCTCTATCGCCCACACATGCAAGGCGCCGGTTTTAACCATGTCATGGAAAGGGGTAAAAAATTGTTTGCATAGGACACACACTAGTGACTGCTCTTATATTAGGGGCTGGCGACATTCCTTATGTTAAGGACCCACTAGTTGTTGAATCCATGGTGTGCCTAATAAGCATATATGTAGTCCAACAGTTTGGGTATGAACTCTATCCAAGTGTAAATAGATTCTCTGTTGCTTATGCAAGCTATCTAGGGGAAGGAACACGATCGTGTTGTCAATGGTGCCACCTTCTGGGAGATCAAGTGCTTTGCTAGTTTAATTTTTTCTCACTTTAGCGACCCTGTTTGGATCCATGGGTTAGAGTTAGTTTGAGCTAGTTTAGGCTCAAATAGCTCTAAAGTATCCAAACATGAGGGCTAGTTTGAGCTAGTTGCATCTAACCCACCCACAAAAACTATCCCATCCCAAGAGGTGCTAATTGGAGCTAGTCCTTCTAGGGCCCACTAAAAAACACTAAAAAATCATTATCTTTCTATCCCTCCCTCCCTCCAAATGAGTGATAAAATGCATTTATTGTCAATATAACCCTGTCATCCAAACACCTTTTTGGCTACAGTTCGTTCAGGGTTAGTCATGAGCTAGAAACTAAGTCTAACCTCTAGCTAAGTTAGAGTATCCAAACAGGGCCAGCATCTCGCATTGCCCACGGGCTTGTAATAAAGTACTCCCTTGGAACAGGCCCTCACATCGCTCTTGTGAGCGGCTCAGGCGGCAACCCTATATGTCGCTGCCGCCAACACCTCTAGCTCCTCCTCCCCTTGCTGCCGGTCAAAGCCCACTAGTGGCTGGTGGCAGTGGGATCATGTTTCTCTTGCTCTCTAGCCATGTATGCATGTGGGGAAGTAGAGGGGGAGCTCGGTCAAGGCTGCGACGCATGGTGGTGCAGCTGCAGGATGAGGACGGTAGAGCGGCGAGAAGGGGTACCATAGCTGGTGGTGCCTCAGGCCGGCTGGCTCTGGGCCTGCCGAGGTGCGCCGCCAGCGAGTTGGGGCAGAGGTGTGGATGGTCGTGTCGTCGAGGGGCAGCTGCGGTGTAGAAGGTTGCGGCAGGCCGTCCCGGGCCCGGATCTGTCCAGTGGTGGCGCTGCCTGGTTTGATCTATCCGGATCTGGGCCTTGCCAGTATTCCTTTACGAAACTGATGCGGGTGGTGGGGCGGCCACCGTCCTGACCCTCGCCTGGTTTGGTTGGGTGCGTCGTGGGCAAGCGGAAGTCGCTTTGATCTGGCCTACGATGGCCTGGATTGGGCTATCGCAGCGACGGGCTGCCATAGCCCTTCGTAGAGGTGCAGGTGTGCTACCCGTCTCGCTCAACTCATCCTTCGAGCAGGTGTCAGACCAACATGGGTAAAAGCCCTGCTCCATTTGGAGCCAGCGGCGATGCCTGTGGGCGCCGCTAACCTCCTTGGAGGCGTCGTTGTCTTGTTGTTGTTTGCACCCTCCTCGTCAAGAATCTGGGGAAACCCCTAGCCTAGGTCCTCCTACTGGGGATGATGGTGGCACAACCGACGCACCCTTCTTGAAGGCATCATCTTGGGGTCAACTTATTTGACGTATGGGTGTTGCTTCCTGCGGGGATTTCGGTGGTGGTGGTGCGGCCGGATGGGTCGACGGTGGTACGTGTCCATCTGTGGTGGTGTACTTCAGTGTCGCTTGTGTTGTTTTGCATGCTTACAAGGCTGCCGTGGTGGTGCGGCGAGCCTCGTGCTTTTGGAGTTGTCTCGGTTCATCTTTTCTCAATGATGCCGCAAGGTGCCTCCCCAACTTGCTAATTGTTCCCGAATTCCCGTGGCGGAGTTCCCGGTCAAGGTTCATGTTTAGTCACTCCTTGAGCGTGGATGCTCCTTGATACGTCTCAACGTATCTATAATTTTGGACTGTTCCATGCTATTATATTATCTGTTTTGGATGTTTTATATGCATTAATATGCTATTTTATATGATTTTGGGACCTACCTATTAACCTAGAGCCTAGTGCCAGTTTATGTTTTCCCCTTGTATTTGAGTTCCACGGAAAAGGAATATCAAACGGAGTCCAATTGACCTGAAAATTTACTGTGATTTTTTATGGACCAGAAGAAGCCCCCGAAGCAAAAGAGTTGGGCCAGAAGAGCAACGAGTCATCCACAAGGGTGGGGGGCGCCCACCCCCTTAGGGTGTGACCCCCTACCTTGTCATTGACTCGTGGAACCCCTGAATTGTTCTCGACGCCAAAAAATCTTATAAATACCGAAACCCCCAGAATTAAACCTAGATCGGGAGTTCCACTATTGCAAGCCTCTGTAGCCATGAAAAACCAATCGGGAGCCCATTCCGGCACCCTGCCGGAGGGGGAAACCATCACCGATGGCCATCTTCATCATCCCGGCACTCTCCATGATGAGGAGGGAGTAGTTTACCCTCGGGGCAGAGGGTATGTACCAGTAGCTATGTGTTTGATCTCTCTCTCTCTCTCTCTCTCTCTCTCTCTCTCTCGCTCTCTCTCTCTCTCTCTCTCTCTCTCTCTCTCTCTCTCTCTCTCTCTCTCTCTCGTGTTCTTGATTTGGCACGATCTTATTGTACCGCGAGCTTTGCTATTATAGTTGGATCTTATGATGTTTCTCCCCCTCAACCTTCTTGTAATGGATTGCGTTTTCCCTTTGAAGTTATCTTATCGGATTGAGTCTTTATGGATCTGAGAACACTTGATGTATGTCTTGCATGTGCTTATCTTTGGTGACAATGGGATATTCACATGATCCACTTGATGTATGTTTAGGTGATCAACTTGCGGGTTCATTGACCTTGTGAACTTATGCATAGGGGTTGGCACACGTTTTCGTCTTGACTCTCCGGTAGAAACTTTGGGGCACTCTTTGGAGTTCTTTGTGTTGGTTTGAATAGATGAATCTGAGATTGTGTGATGCATATCGTATAATCAAACCCGCAGATACTTGTGGTGACATTGGAGTATCTAGGTGACATTAGGGTTTTGGTTGATGTGTGTCTTAAGGTGTTATTTTAGTACGAACTCTAGGGTTGTTTGTGACACTTATAGGAATAGCCCAATAAATTGATCAGAAAGAATAATTTTGAGGTGGTTTCATCCCCGACAATAATCTCTTCATTTGTTCTCCGCTATTAGTGACTTTGGAGTGACTATTTGTTGCACGTTGACGGATTGTTATATGATCTAATTATGTTATCATTGTTGAGAGAACTTGCACTAGTGAAAGTATGAACCCTAGGCCTTTTTTGAAGCATTGCAATACCGTTCTCGCTCACCTTTGTTACTTGCTAACTTGCTATTTTTATATTTTCAGATTACAAAAACCTATATCTACCATCCAGATTACGCTTGTATCACCATCTCTTCGCCGAACTAGTGCACCTATACAATCTACCATTGTACTGGGCCCAATTAGGGACACAAGAGACTCTTTGTTATTTGGTTGCAGGATTGTTTGAGAGAGACCATCTTCATCCTACGCCTCCCACGGATTGATAAACCTTAGGTCATCCACTTGAGGGAAAATTGCTACTGTCCTACAAAACTCTACTCTTGGAGGCCCAACACGAGTCTACAAGAAGAAGGTTGTGTAGTAGACATTAAGCTCTTTTCTCGCAACGTTGCCGGGGAGGCTAGGTAAGCGGCACTCACATCCCGTCAACGAAGCTCTTTTCTGGCGCTGTTGCCGGGGGAGGTGAGTGCTTGAAGGTATATCTTTAGATCTTGCAATTGAATATAATAGTTTCTTGTTTTATCACTAGTTTGTTTTATAAAAAGAAAAATACAAAAAATGGAATTGAGGTTGCCTCATATGCTTCTCTTTTTAATGTCTTTCGTGAAAATTATGGAAAGGAAAATTGTGCTCAAGTGTTTGAAGAAGAAGTTCATAAAATGTTTGGCATAAAATCTTTGAATGATGAGCATGATTGCAGTGTTGTTAGTATGCATTCTTTGAATATCCATGATGCTAATGATATGCAAAGCCACAAGCTTGGGGATGCTATGTTTGATGAAGATGATATTTTTAGTCCCTCAAGTTTTGATGAGAAAAATTATTATGATGAAAGCATACCTCCTATTTTTGATGATTATTGTGATGACACCTATGTTATAAAGAATACTAATAACCATGAAACTTGTCATCATGATTTTAATCAAGTGTCTCATGATAGTTATTTTGTTGAGTTTGCTTCCACTATTAGGACTGAGAATAAGTTTGCTTATGTGGAGAGTAAAAAAATTTCTTGAAAAGAGTGCTTTATGTGATAGCTATATTGTTGAATTAATTCATGATGCTACTGAAAATTATTATGAGAGAGAAACATTTGCTTGTAGGAATTACAATAATATCAAGTTTACTCTCTATGTGTTGAAAATCTTGAAGTTGTGCTTCTTTTGCCTTCCTATGCTTGTTGATTCTTATTCCCATAAATTGTTTGCTCACAAAATCCCTATGCATAGGAAGTGGGTTAGACTTAAATGTGCTTGCAATGTAATTCACGATGCTCCATTTTATATTTCAATTCCTATCTTTACGTGAGCATCATTGAATCCTTCATGCCTAGCTAAAAAGGTGTTAAAGAAAAGCGCTTGTTGGGAGACAACCCAATACTTTTACCTACTGTTTTTGTGTGTCAGCATGATTAAGCTAATGTATTACTCATGTTTTATACTCCCTCCATTTTTGTATACAAGGCCACTACCAAAATTACAATTTGTAACTATACAAGGCCACTAACATTAATCGAGGCAAAATTGATTGCATGCATGCAAGTGTAAGTAGGTTGTCTTGCATTCCCAATATTAATCAACCAACGAGGAGTAAGAGGATTGGCTTGTTTTGCGTGGGAGAGAAAAACCACATTAATTAACACAACAAACAAGGTGACAAACTAGCTTGCAACATTAACTTAAACATTGCATTGATTTTTACCTTGGTACCTGTAATATAGGTTTGTGGCCTTGTATATAAAAATGGAGGGAGTAGCTTTTGTTTCAATAAAGTGCCAAGTAAAGCCTTTGGGATAGTGTCGTTGATAGTTGACTTGATTTTGTGCAAAAACAGAAAGTTTTGCGTCCAGTGCAAAAAATTCTATAAATCACTAGAACATGATAATTAGCTGAGATTTTTACAAATGATTGATATACAAATTTCATAAGTTGTCCTGATTTTTCAGAATTTTTGGAGTTCCAGAAGTATGCAAAGTTTTCAGATTACTACAGATTGTTCTGTTTTTAATAGATTTTGTTTTTCATGTGTTGTTTGCCTATTTTGATGAATCCATGAGTAGTATCAGAGGGTATGAACCATGGAGAAGTTGGAATACAATAGATGTAACACAAATATGAATTTAGAATGAGTTCACAATAGTACCTAAGTGGTGGTTTGCTTTCTTATACTAACGGGGCTCATAAGGTTTTCTGTTGAGTTTTGTGTTGTGAAGTTTTTAAGTTTTGGGTAAAGATTTGATGGACTATAGAATAAGGAGCGGAAAGAACCAAAGCTTGGGGATGCCCAAGGCACCACAAGGTAATATTCAAGTACAACCAAGCATCTAAGCTTGGGGATATATTTTTATTCACCACATGATATGTGTTTTGCTTGGAGCATCATTTTATTTTGTTTAGATTTGCTTTCTATTATTTAGAATAAGTTTTAGTATCTTTTGTTTCAATAAAAAAGACAAGTCTAGCCTTTAACATGCTTATTTTGCAAGTATATATGTTGCTGTTTGAAAATAGAAAGTTTTCTATCATTGTATGAATTCTTCTGGATAGTCAGAACGTGATAAAATCTTCAATTTTTTGCAAAGTTAGCATGAATAAGTTATCTGTAACATGGTAATTTTTTAGAATGTTTAGAGCTAGGGAAGTTTGAGAACAGTTCCACTCTTTACAAATTGTCCTGTTTAGACCGATTGTTGTTGTGTTTGCATTGTTTGCATATGTTTGCATATTTAATGATTCTATATGAGGATAAGAGTATTAAATATGCAGAGGCATTTAGTATGCAATGTTGAATTATAATCTTAGTGATTTTCTACAGTATGGAATGATAAGGTTTTGAGTTGATTTATACTAACTTATCTCACGAGTTCTTGTTGAGTTTTGTGTGGATGAAGTTTTTGAGATTTAGGGAAACCGCGACATGAGAGGAATTAAGGAGACACAAAAGCTCAAGCTTGGGGATGCCCAAGGCATCCCATGTTAATATTTCTAGAAGTCTCAAGCATCTAAGCTTGGGGATGCCCCGGTTGGCATCCCACCTTTTTTCTTCAACAATTATCAGTTAGTATCGGTTGAGCCTAAGTTTTTGCTTCTTCACATGATATGTGCAATCCTTGCAATGTCATTTTATTTTGTTTTGCATGCTGTTTGAATAAAGTACTTAAGATCTAAAATTCTTAAATGAGAGAGGGTCTTCTCATAGCTAGTTAGTTATTTGACTACTCATTGATTTTCACTTATATCTTTTGGAGTAGTTTGTCAGTTGCTCTAGTACTTCACCTATATCTTTTTAGAGCACGGCGGTGGTTTTATTTCATAGAAATTGATGAACTCTCTTGCTTCACTTATATTATTTTGAGAGTCTCTAAACAGCATGGTAATTTGCTTGGGTTATGAATTTAGTCCTAATATGATGGGCATCCAAGGGAGATATAATTAAAAAATTCATATAGAGCATTAAATCTAGGAAAATTTTGACTCCTTATAATTGTTTTGAGATGTTAAGATGGCAATATTAGAGTCATGCTAGTGGTAGTTTGTGAGGTTAAAGAAACAATTGTGTTAAGGTTTGTGATTCCCGAAGCATGCACGTATGGCCTATGTAACCAAATTGGCGCGCACTATATCTTGATTGTTTCCTCTTTGCGGGAAGGTCGGGGGCGCGCGATGGTTAACTCCTACCAACCTCCCCCAGGGGCATGCGTGGTAGTGCTTTGCTTTGAGGGTTAAGTAGATTTTTCGCAATAAGTATGTGAGTTCTTTATGAATAATATGAGTCCATGAAGTATACACACTCTCACCCTTCCACCTTGCTAGCCACTCTAGTGCTGCGCAACTTTTGCCGGTGCATAAAACCCTCCTTATACCTTCCTCAAAACAGCCACCATACCTACCTATTATGGCATTTTCATAGCCATTCCGGGATATATTTCCATGTAACTCCACCGTTCCGTTTATTATGACACGCTTCATCATTGTCATATTGCTTTGCATGATCATCTAGTTGACATAGTATTTGTGGCAAAGTACACCGCCGAAGGCATTCATATAGAGTCATATATTTGTTCTAGTATCGAGTTGTAATATCGAGTTGTAAGTAAATAAAAGTGTGATGATCATCATTATTAGAACATTGTCCCATGTGAGGTTATAAAAAATAAGGCCAATGAAGCCCAAATAAACAAAGGAGGTCAAAGAAGCCCACCAAAAAAGAGACGCCAAAGAGCCCAAAACAAAAAAAATGAGAGAAAAAGAGAGAAGGGACAATGTTACTATCCTTTTCCACACTTGTGCTTCAAAGTAGCACCATGTTCTTCATGATAGAGAGTCTCCTATGTTGTCACCTTCATATATCACTAGTGGGAATTTTTCAATATATATAGAACTTGGCTTGTATATTCCAACGATGGGCTTCCTCAAATGCCCTAGGTCTTCATTAGCAAGCAAGTTGATGCACACCCACTAGTTGTCTTTTTGAACTTTCATACACTTATAGCTCTAGTGCATCCGTTATATGGCAATCTCTACTCACTCACATTGATATCGATTGATGGATATCTCCATTGTCCGTTGATTTGCCTAGTTGATGTGAGACTTTCTCCCACCTTTTGCCTATCACCGCCTTCCATTCCACCCATAGTGCTATGTCCATGGCTCGCGCTCATATATTGCGTGAAGAGTTAAAAAAAGGCTTGAAAAAGTAAAGTATGAAAGCAATTGCTTGGCTGACTCCGGGATGGGCATGAGGGGTATTTTGTGTTAAGAAACGGGAGCATAATGAATGTATGATTTGTAGGGATAACGTTCTTTAGCCATGTTATCTTTGAAGCTTCGTAGATTACTTTTAGTATGCTTGAAGTATTATTGTTTTGATATTGATGAACTTTTATTTTGAGTCTTATGGATCTGAACATTCATGCCACAATAAATAATATTACATTGATAAATATGTTGGGTAGCATTCCACATCAAAAATTCTGTTTTTATCATTTACCTACTCGAGGACGAGCAAGAATTAAGCTTGGGGATGCTTGATACATCTCCAACGTATCTCTCCTCTACTGTGTCATGGAGTTCGTGACGCATGTTGGTGTGGTGCGTTAGGCTGCTCGCAAAGTTTTGGTATTATGATCCCTCGACGACTCCCCTCATCTACTTGTGCATATCATGGTGATGGTCCTCTGGTCTGCTGGCTAGGCGTGCCATCTCCTGGGCTTCGGTTTTTTCTCTTCTTCTGTAACCTTTTTACTTGTACGGTTTTCGACCCAGTTTCCCTCATAAACGGTGTCAATTTGTTTAGCTTTTCGACTATGTTTCCTTATAAACAGGATCAACCAAAACTTAAAGGGTGACTCTTGACTTTGGCAGCTTTTTAAGCACTATACTCAACCTAGAGGGATCCCCTCCCCCGCAGTGGTCATTCAAACATAAAGTACTCCCTCAGTCCCACAATAGCTTGAAAAACAATCTTATATTGTGGGAAGTAAGGCGTATCTGATACTCTAGCTGCATTTGGCGCCAGAAAATGGCTTGCATCCTCAGCTATATGGCCTAATGGGGTCTTGGATTTTCCCGTGGCCTGGTTACCAACAATCTTGCTGGTTGTTCTGATTAATGGAATAGAGAGGTATTCCGACTCAAAAACAAAGTAATCCAGCCATGAAGTTGGCAACTCTGCTTCTCCTTCGGAAAAGAGAAATATGTGTAGTGTGTGCAAATAGATGGAGGCGTGCCAACGGCTTTTCTATGCTGACGGATTTTCCCAGGCTGTCGGCATATTGCCATCTCTGCTGACGGCTCCGACGAAACGTCATTGGCATAGAGAAGGCCGTGGGTATATTAGGATATTCCGGTAGTGATGGAAAAATCATCGACAGCCGTTGCTCATGGTGTGCAAGCAGCTGCAGCGCCCGACACCGCGGGAGCTGGCGCGCTTCTCAGACATTGACAACCAGGACGGGCTACGCTTCCACGTCCCCATCATCCGCTTCTTTTTCTACGCGCAAGACACTTGACTGCTCATCACTACGTGTCCCATCATCCACTTCTTGGGGCGCCCTGGTGCTTGAGGACGCCTCAGCAAGGTGCTCACGATGCAGGCGCATGCGTCCCCGATAGCACCATCAAATTTTGCAGATGTTAGAGTAACTTCAACTGGGCTATCAATTGTGTTCGTCCATATCCGTTTGGATCTCGACGGATAGAACCAACTTTTCATTTTACGTTCGCTTTGTGTGCGTGTGGATTCATTTTCGTTCCAAATTTAAGACATATTTGGGTCCAATGCGGATACAAAGCGAACGTTTTCCATCTCATCGCCGTCCACCTCTGTCCGCTGCATGCGAGTAAAGAGGGGCTCACCCACCCATTACACCCATCTCTCCTCCTTTTTCTCTCCCTCCATTAACGCCGTTGTGCCTTCGCTGCGAGCACCTCGTCGGCCTCCTGTCGTGGCACGCGCAGAGCTCAATGCGTACCGGCGGCACATTCACATGTGGCCTCTGCTTCGTCGATCCCTCTCCTCATCGCGGCTTCGCCCCGTTGCGCCCGTCGTCGACTCGCCGTGGCTTCACCTCGCCCGGGACTCGCCCCGCAACTCCCAGCTGGGTCCGGTCGCGCCGGGCCTCCTTTGGCCGCGCGTGTGCGTGGGCGGGGGAATTTCCTTCACTCTAGAGCAGTGCACCACACAATGTTATTAACGTAGCACCACTAGATCACAGTAACCACAAGCCACTCGATCACTGGAATAAGGGGAAATCACGGATGCGCCGTGTCGCTGTTCATTCATACAGTCCTGGCTCCTCAATAAGCAAGCATAGAAGAGATGCCACACCGGAAGTGGCTTTTTGGTGGGCGGGGGCATTGGCTCATGTTTTTTGAAATGATTCAAAAAACATATTTCCAAGTTAAAAAAATCAAAACACAAAATGTGAAAACTTATGGGGACTGGTACGTGTCCGCCGGCGGATCTTTTCCTCGCGTGCCATCGGATTTGATAAATCGAGTGGATGCACGTCTTTCTCTACTTTGCAAAAGTAAAAAACAGAGACCTTGTTGCAGAAACACTTGTAACACAAATTATATTGTGGATTTTTTTTGCAACATAGGTTATGTTGTGGGATTTTTTTGCAACATAGCTCGTGTTGCGGAATTTATTTTTTTGTCTTCTTCTTTTGGCAACAAAGGTATTGTTGCAGAAAAACTTTGCAATTGAGGTGATGTTGCAGATTTTTTTTGCTTGTCTTCACCTTTATATGGTGGTACGAAAGTGAAAGCACAAGTGCTCCCTGCGTGATTTTGGTAATTAATGTCAATATATCTCTTGTTGGACTAATAGTTTTATCAAGTATATTTCAGATGAGTTCAAGAGTGGAGTGGCATGGATAAGAGGATGTGGAACCCCTTCAAGATGCTAAGGACAAAAGATTGGCAAAAGCTCAAAGCTCAAGACTCTACATTTTCTACTTCAGTGATCCAAGATCACATTGAGTCCATAGAAAAGCCAATACTATTAAAAGGGGATCAGGTGTTGCTTAATGACTTGCTTGCTCAAAGTGCTTAGTGATATGCTCCAAGCCCTCAACCACTTTCTCATATCCACATATGTCCTAAACCTAAAGTCAAACTCGGCCCCACCGATTTGAACTATCCGGCGCCACCGAGTTCATTTCACATAGCCACTGCCAAAACCCTAATCAGTTCGGTCTCACCGATAGGGATCTCGGTCTCACCGAGATTGGAATGCCAACTCTCTGTTTCCTATTTGAAACGTTTCGGTCTAACCGAGATGTGAGAATCGGTCTCACTGAGTTAGCATTGCAAACTCTCTGTTGCCTTTTTGTAGTATTTCGGTCTCACCGAAATGAGCGAATTGGTCCCACCGAGTTTGCCTGATCAACCCTCTGTGTGCCTATTACAGAAATCGGTTTCACCGAGTTGATGTGATCGATCTCACCGAGATTACTTTATGCTCTAACCCAAATGAAATCGGTCCCACCGAGTTGATCATATTGGTCCCACTGAAAAGCCTAACGTTCACATTTTGAACTGAATCGGTCCGACCGAGTTTCATGATTCGGTCCCATCGAGTTTGGTGATTTGTGTGTAATGGCTAGATTTTGTGTGGAGGCCATATATACCCCTCCACCCACTCTTCATTCGTGGAGAAAGCCATGAGAACAAGCCTACACTTCCATTACTCATTTTCTGAGAGAGAACCACCTACTCAAGTGTTGAGATCAAGATATTCCATTCCTACCACATAAATCTTCTTCTCTAGCCTTCCCCAAGTTGATTTCCACTCAATCTCTTCTTCCACCATATCCAAATCTGTGAGGAATTGTTTGAGTGTTGGGGAGACTATCATTTGAAGCATTTGAGCAAGGAGTTCGTTATCAACACACCGTTTGTTGCCTTTTGGAGAGTGGTGTCTCCTAGATTAGTTAGGTGTCACTTGGGAGCCTCCGACAAGATTGTGGAGTTGAACCAAGGAGTTTCTAAGGGCAAGGAGATCGCCTACTTCGTGAAGATCTACCCTAGTGAGGCAAGTCCTTCGTGGGCGATGGCCATGGTGGGATATACAAGGTTGCTTCTTTGTGGACCCTTCGTGGGTGGAGCCCTCCGTGGACTCGCGCAGCCGTTACCCTTCGTGGGTTGAAGTCTCCATCAACGTGGATGTACGATAGCACCACCTATCGGAACCATGACAAAAACATCCATGTCTCCAATTGCGTTTGCACACTCCAATCCCATCTCTTTACTTTCTTGCAACTTGCATGCTTTACTTTTCGTTGCTCATATACTCTTGGCATGCTTGCTTGAAATGTATTGTGAATGTTTGAAATTATGCTAAAAACTCTACCTCAACTCAAAGATCATAAAAATTGCTACTTTTCTTGTTGAGTGTCTAATCACCCCCCTCTAGACACCTCTTCTTCGATCCTCTCAGAAAGAAAGTTTTGCAACATGACTAATGTTGCAGAAATCTTCCTTGCAACAAATTCAATGTTGCAAAAAACACCATTGTTATTCGCCACGAGCTCCCGTCGGACGGTGGTGAGGGGGACCAGCGCCGCCCATCCCTGCCATCGTGTCGCCGGACGGTGGTGACGGAGGAGAGCCCCCCCCCCCCCCCCCCCCCCCC
>LR738713.1:4393330-4419941 GCA_902687465.1 Secale cereale | reverse complement strand
ACGCCACCCTAGATGAGCGATGGACCTCTGACCACTTGCTTCGTCACCATCCTCCTCGCCGGCTAGATGTATGCCATTGATAGACACTTGTATAGGGGTAGAGAGATTGAAAAGGAGATAAGATGACAGAGAGAGACGAAGAGATAAGATGTGGGTGGCCACATGTCAAACAAAGGGACCGGTAGAAGGTCTGCAACATAGCATTTGTCGCTGTTTACTTTCTGAAACAAGTGAGCAGTTGCAGGAATGGGAGTAGCTACATAAACGAATTAGTGACCAGCGTTCCACGGAGATAAGGATGAAGGAGAGATGCGGTGTGCGGGCCTAATCAAGACGCGTGACAAGCATAGGACACGGCGGACGCAAAAGAAAACATCTGTCGGCTGAACACAAGCTTTTCCCAAAACTTATACATATTCACAATGGATCGGTGAATTTTTCATTCAAAAATATTATGATTTCCAAGCTGCACGGAAAAAAAATTCCCGGCCCAACAATAAAAAAGGATTGGTTCATTTTCATGTACATATTGTTTTTTGTCCACTCCACGTATGAAAGTATATTGTTATGAAATTTTACTTGAACGTGTCATATGTGTATTTGTGTATGTACAAACTATTTCGATCTTCCTTTTGCAAAAATGTTTTTTAAGTCCACATATTGCCCGTCCACCATTGGGCATTTGCGATGCCACACCAGGCTAAATAGTAAATACACGGGCGCACACACAGCAGTACGCCCCGACCAACACACATACTATGCCAACGATGTCTTCATCTCAGACCGTCCATTCATCACCTGCATACCGAGCGGATAGTTTCACTTGACGCCGAGGTCTTCTGCGTTGCGACATCTTCAAGTCTTTCTTCAGTTGCTTCTTGCTTGGTCGGCGCCTATGTTAGCTTCAAGGGAGACAAGTCTATACTGCACCCTCACTCAAATTACCACCAAGTCTAAACCACAACACTGAACTAAGAAATCATTTAGTTTACTTCCCTCAACTTCTAAAACCGAACAAGAAACAACCATGTTGTAAATTGTAATATTTGACTGTCTTTGACCGGTGAACATCCCAGTCCACTCCAACTCATCCGTTATGCCACTATGCTCCTGAATTTGAATAATGCTTGTATTTTTTCAAAACATTGGGAATAATTGCTGAAAAATTCCCATATTGAATATAAGGATCATTAGGACTTTTTTTATTTTTGTAAACTTTTTTCGCCAATATTTGACCCAAAATTGCTCTGAATTTTTATTTTATTTCTATTTTTGTTTGTAAAAAAATTTAAACTTTCCTAGATTTAATATGAGGGTAGTGTGGATTTTTGAGAATTTTTTATTTCTTCTGGAATCTTCATTTTTTTGCCAACATTGGCCTCAAAATGACGCTGAATTTGAATTTTCGTTTTAATATTTAATTTCTATTTGGAAACTTGTTGAAACATTCCTAGATTAGACATAAGGGTCGTGTGGATTTTTGAGATTCTTGTTCTACAAACTTACATTTTTTTTTTATCTTTTCTAGAAACTCTGACGTGATGGATAGGTGAGCAGGCCGGTTTCACTACACGCTAGGTGGTGGATAGGCTATGGGCGAGTGGGTGGTGTCGGGTTGGGTTAGGTTAGCTCGCTTTGTTTTTTCTATTACCTATTTATTTTGTAGTTTGAATTTGGATCTGTTCCAAAATAAGTTCATTTCAATTTATATTTTTCTTGAATTTAAATAAATTCAAAATAATATCTGGGACTTAGGGGAAATATTTCCAACACTAATATTAAATAAAATACACATACTATTTTATAAAACCTTTTTTGGGCATTATAAATATTTCCTAAAATAAATCTAGGATTCTGTAATCGCCAAAAAAATCATACTCCAAATAAAATACAAATGCTTCAAGTCTTAGTAAAAACTAGATGATCCCACAGGTGTTGCCGTGGGAACATTGTTAAAAGCAATGCATACATAGTTGGTAAAAATGATAAAACTAGAAGAAAGCAAATAAGTTTTAAAAAATAAAAAAAAATGGGAACCCCACTTGAGCTTAAACGATGAGTATGACCTATGATCAAGTGCTCTCACTTGACTCCTAAGCCAATATACTCTAACATAGGTGACTGTCGCCGACCGATTCTAGATGAAGTTCTCTAGTGTTTCTTTGCGCTCTTGCATTTGTCTCTTTCATGCTTGTTCCCCTTTCAAAAAAAACTTCATCTAGATTTCTTTTCTTTTATCTGTCATTCCCTGTATTCAATTCATTGCAAATATTTTAGTTAATTCCTTGCAAATCTTTGTGAGATTTTATTTGCCTAGTGAGCTGAGATGAAAATTGTTCTCTCTGTGTTGAACTCGGACACGCCGATTTGCCTCTTTCGGTCAAACCGAGCCATCTCGGTGCCACCGAAGAAACCAACTCGGTGTAACCGATTTCAATACTGAGGAGACACTTTGTCATTTGCAGCCTGCATATTTGTTACAGCTCAACTCAATGATTTTTATCCTCTCTCAGCATCACATTCTACATATTGCTTTGTACTATGACTCAAGGACCAAACCTACTTGACTCATAATCCAGAAGATCCCTTCTTGGAAATTGATGTCAAAGGGGTAGAGAGAGAGATCACATCAAAGCTTACTTACACCAAAGGGAGAGAAATACCCTATGGGAGATAGAAATTTATTAGTCCTCCCAGATGCTTGGTATTAAAAGAGGAGAGAAGTCACATGTCTTCTAGAGGGGAAAGACATGTCAGTATTTGTTATGATTATTTGTCTTGCTCTGATTTTCTGTTCCCTATCTTCTCCCATTATCAAATATAATAAGATTCAGGGTGAGAAAGACATCTAAGGGAAGGAAATCTTCGAAATCGTTGCATATCTTTCTGGGGACATGTCTATACTTCAATAGGGTACCTAGTACTTACTCACTACATGTCATCCCAATCTTGGTACTCTTGTGGCTTGCTTTTATTGCTCTGTCTAGTAGATGTTTCTGTGTTATCTAACCTTGTTTACTCAGGTTCATCTCTTCCAAAGCTAGCACAAGACCACAAGGTAAGTATATGCATCACACTCATGTGCATGATGATCTCTTGCTAATGTACATATTGTTTGTAAGAAGGACTAATGAACATGAAGGTACATTCTCTATATCCATTTGCTCTGATGCATACAACCAAGATACATGTAACTCATTGCTTGCTCTGACATGCTTACGCATTCATTTGCATCTATATTCCATATTCACATGATTTCATACATGTAGGGGGAGCCTGTGAATGTTACATATCTTTCCAAAGCTTTACTTGCTATTCTATATACATTTATCTAAAGCTTTGATGTATGTTGTCATCAATTACCAAAAAGGGGGAGATTGAAAGCACAAGTGCTCCCTGGGTGATTTTGGTAATTAATGTCAACATATCTCTTGTTGGACTAATAATTTTATCTAGTACATTTCAGATGAGTTCAACAGTGGAGTGGCATGGACAAGAGGATGTGGAACCCCTTCAAGATGCTAAGGACAGAAGATTTGCAAAAATCCCAAAGCTCGGGACTCTACATTTTCTATTTCAGTGATCCAAGATCACATTGAGTCCATAGGAAAGCCAATACAATTAAAAGGGGTGATGTGTTGCTTAATGGCTCGCTTGATCAAAGTGCTTAGTGATATGCTCCAAGCCCTCAACCACTTTCTCATATCCACATATGTCCTAAACCTAAAGTCAAACTCGGCCCCACCGATTTGAACAATCCGGCGCCACCGAGTTCATTTGACATAGCCACTACCAAAACCCTAATCAGTTCGGTCCCACTGATAGGGATCTCGGTCTCGCCAAGAAGAGAATGCTAACTCTCTATTTCCTATTTGAAACGTTTCGGTCTAACCGAGATGTGAGAATCAGTCTCACCGAGTTAGCATTGCAAACTCTCTGCTGCCTTTTTGTAACATTTCGGTCTCACCAAAGTGAGCGAATGGGTCCCACCGAGTTTGCCTGACCAACCCTCTGTGTGCTTATTACAGAAGGTCTCACCGAGTTGATGCGATCGGTCTCACCGAGATAACGTTATGCCCTAACCCAAATGAAATCGGTCCCACCGAGTTGATCATATCGGTCCCACTGAAAAGCCTAATGTTCACATTTTGAACTGAATTGGTCCGACCGAGTTTCATGATTCGGTCCCACCGAGTTTGGTGATTTGTGTGTAATGGCTAGATTTTGTGTGGAGACTATATATACCCTTCCACCCACTCTTCATTCGTGGAGAGAGCCATCAGAACAAGCCTACACTTACATTACTCATTTTTTGAGAGAGAACCACCTACTCAATTATTGAGATCAAGATATTCCATTCCTACCACATAAATCTTCTTCTATAGCCTTCCCTAAGTTGCTTTCCACTCAATCTTTTCTTCCACAATATCCAAATTTGTGAGGAACTGTTTGAGTGTTGGGGAGACTATCATTTGAAGCATTTGAGCAAGGAGTTCGTTATCAACACACCGTTTGTTACCTTTTGGAGAGTGGTGTCTCCTAGATTGGTTAGGTGTCACTTGGGAGCCTCCGACAAGATTGTGAAGTTGAACCAAGGAGTTTGTAAGGGCAAGGAGATCGCCTACTTCGTGAAGATCTACCCTAGTGATGCAATTCCTTCGTGGGCGATGGCCATGGTGGGATAGACAAGGTTTCTTCTTCGTGGACCCTTCGTGGGTGGAGCCCTCCGTGGACTCGCACAGCTGTTACCCTTCGTGGGTTGAAGTCTCCATCAACGTGGATGTACGATAGCAGCACCTATCAAAACCACGACAAAAACATTCGTGTCTCCAATTGCGTTTGCACACTCCAATCCCATCTCTTTACTTTGTTGAAACTTGCATGCTTTACTTTCCGCTGCTCATATACTCTTGGCATGCTTGCTTGAAATGTATTGTGAATGTTTGAAATTATGCTAAAAACTCTACCTCAACTCAAAGATCATAAAAACTTCTACTTTTCTTGTTGAGTGTCTAATCACCCCCCTCTAGACACCTCTTCTTCGATCCTCTCAGAAAGAAAGTTTTGCAACATGACAAATGTTGCAGAAATCTTCCTTGCAACAAAGTCAATGTTGCAAAAAAACACCATTGTTATTCGCCACGAGCTCCCGTCGGACGGTGGTGAGGGGGACTAGCGCCGCCCATCCCTGCCATCGCGTCGCCGGACGGTGGTGAGGGAGGAGAGGCGCCGCCCGCCCCCCCATCATGCCGCCCTCAATGAGCGATGGACCTCTGACCACTTGCTTCGTCACCATCCTCCTGACCGGCTAGATGTATGCCATTGATAGACACTTGTATAGGGGTAGAGAGATTGAAAAGGAGATAAGATGACAGAGAGAGACGAAGAGATAAGATGTGGGTGGCCACATGTCAAACAAAGGGACCGGTAGAAGGTCTGCAACATAACATTTGTCGCGGTTTACTTTCTGAAACAGGTGAGCAGTTGCAGGAATGGGAGTAGCTACATAAACGAATTAGTGACCAGCGTTCCACGGAGATAAGGATGAAGGAGAGATGCGGTGTGCGGGCCTAATCAAGACGCGTGACAAGCATAGGACACGGTGGACGCAAAAGAAAACATCGGTCGGTTGAACATAAGCTTTTCCCAAAACTTATACATATTCATGATGGATCGGTGAATTTTTCATTCAAAAATATTATGATTTGCAAGCTGCACGGAAAAAAAATTCCCGGCCCAACAATAAAAAAGGATTGGTTCATTTTCATGTACATATTGTTTTTTGTCCACTCCACGTATGAAAGTATATTGTTATGAAATTTTACTTGAACGTGTCATATGTGTATTTGTGTATGTACAAACTATTTCGATCTTCCTTTTGCAAAAATGTTTTTTTAAGTCCACATAGTGCCCGTCCACCATTGGGCATTTGCGATGCCACACCAGACTAAATAGTAAATACACGGACGCACACACTGCACTACGCCCCGACCAACACACACACTATGCCAACGATGTCTTCATCTCAGACTGTCCATTCATCACCTGCATACCGAGCGGATAGTTTCACTTGACGCCGAGGCCTTCTGCGTTGCGACATCTTCAAGTCTTTCTTCAGTTGCTTCTTGCTTGGTCGGCGCCTATGTTAGCTTCAAGGGAGACAAGTCTATACTGCACCCTCACTCAAATTACCACGAAGTCTAAACCACAACACTGAACTAAGAAATCATTTAGTTTACTTCCCTCAACTTCTAAAACCGAACAAGAAACAACCATGTTGTAAATTGTAATATTTGACTGTCTTTGACCGGTGAACATCCCAGTCCGCTCCAACTCATCTGTTATGCCACTATGCTCCTAAATTTGAATAATGCTTGTATTTTTTCAAAACATTGCGAATAATTTCTGAAAAATTCCCATATTGAATATAAGGATCATTAGGTTTTTTTAAAAAAAATTGGAAACTTTTTTCGCCAATATTTGACCCAAAATTGCTCTGAATTTTTATTTTATTTCTATTTTGTTTGTAAAAAATATTTTAAACTTTCCTAGATTTAATATGAGGGTAGTGTGGATTTTTGAGAATTTTTTATTTCTTCTGGAATCTTCATTTTTTTGCCAACATTGGACTCAAAATGACATGAATTTGAATTTTCGTTTTAATATTTAATTTCTATTTGGAAACTTGTTGAATCATTCCTAGATTGGACATAAGGGTCGTGTGGATTTTTGAGATTCTTGTTCTACAAACTTACATTTTTTTTATCTTTTCTAGAAACTCTGACGTGATGGATAGTGAGCAGGCCGGTTTCACTACACGCTAGGTGGTGGATAGGTTATGGGCGAGTGGGTGGTGTCGGTTGGGTTACGTTAGCTCGCTTTGTTTTTTCTATTACCTATTTATTTTGTAGTTTGAATTTGGATCTGTTCCAAAAATAAGTTCATTTCAATTTATATTTTTCTTGAATTTAAATAAATTCAAAATAATATCTGGGACTTAGGGGAAATATTTCCAACACTAATATTAAATAAAATACACATACTATTTTATAAAACCTTTTTTGGGCATTATAAATATTTCCTAAAATAAATCTAGGATTCTAAGTAATCGCCAAAAAAATCATACTCCAAATAAAATACAAATGCTTCAAGTCTTAGTAAAAACTAGATGATCCCACAGGTGTTGCCGTGGGAACATTGTTAAAAGCAATGCATACATAGTTGGTAAAAATGATAAAACTAGAAGAAAGCAAATAAGTTTTAAAAAATAAAAAAAAATGAAGCATGTCCAAAGAGAAAAAAAATGAATTTTAGTTAAATAATATCATTTCTAGCAAAATAATTCGAAGGATTCATTACATAAGTACGGTGCAAGCATCCAACACATATAGTATCAACACAAAATGTAAATATGTAATTAAAAAAAATTAGGACTTACATACATGAATTGATGATGTGGTGCATAAACTAATTACAAAGCAAAATGTGTAACTTGTAACTTACATGCATGACTTACTTGTGTAGCATATTTGCATGTCTACGAAAGATAGGTAACTGGTTGCAGCTATTTATTAGGAATAGATGATTAGTGAACCTCAAGCATCACAAGCGATTTTTTATTTAATTCTCTTTAAAATAGTGAACATTTCAAAAAACAAAACTTTAGGATGTAACATGTGGAGTCCCATAATTTTGTGCATGTCAAAGGCTTTAACGCTAACCGTTGGATCCATGGACCAATGGCCCAGAAACCCTGATATTTTCTTCGTCATCCACTAGTAGCGGTGCCAATTAATTATAAAAATGCATGATATACTGCAACGCTCTTTTCTTCTCAATTCAATTTTGGCATCCTTTTCTCCTACAAAGGAAACGGAAAGAGGAAGAGAAAGAGAGGTAGAACAACTAAAGTACCTTCTCAGATCGAGCTCAAATGCCCATGGTACGAACGGTAAAATCGGAAATCTAGAAATATAAAATACAGAAAAATAAATAAATAAAAATCTTTTTTTCTTGGAAAAGTTTAAGGAACGTCTGGAGTGCTTGCATAGTTTCATCATAAAATCACATTGGTGGGAGTCCTGGCAAAAAAAAAAATGCGTTCGGAAGTACCATTTTCAGAGCATCGGTTTTCTCATTATTTTCACGACTTCCACCAATGTGATTTTATGATGAAACTTTGCAAGCACTCCAGACGTTCCTTAAAGCTTGTCACAGAAAAATTCAGAATTTATTAAATCTTTTTTATTTTCTTGATTTTACTTTTCATCCAGAGCATATGAGCTCGCGAGTCGAGGGGGAGTATCTAGTGCACTGGTGCACCGGATGCTAAAAACTGTTTGAAAAGATCTGGGAAACAAATCAGCACATTTTCGCAACATCATTCTACGTTGTCGCCAAATTTTAACTCGAAATTAAAAACATTGTTGGATGAACAAAAAACGACACTGAATAGTACTACAAACATAGGTTGGGGCTTTAGATTTGACCCATTATAACACTGATTGATGTCAAATTTATCATTTTTTGTATCTCATGCAATGTTCCGAAGTTTGAGTCAAATTTTGTGACAACATAGACCGATGTTGTGTCGATGTATCACTTTATTTTAAGATTTTTTCTAAAATCATTTTCTAACGTGCTGCCGCGTCCGGCGCACCGGTGCACCAGAAACTTTGCCCACGAGTCGATACTTGGCCTCCTAAAAAATAAATAATGTTATCTTTGAGGTACCTAGCTTCTTCTACGTGGTGGGGCTGAGGAACAGTGCGCATGTGGTTCCGATGTTCAAGGGCCTTTATTATGGGCGGCATGCACACCGACGACGTTATCCGGGACAGCAACTGAGATGCTTGTTGGATCAGTGTTATAAACAAAGGTAAAAAAGAAATATGCATGGCTGGGATGGAGCATCGATCACATCCATCACGAACCAGATGCATGCACGAGCAAGAGTTACTCACGTCTGTCTCTTCGGTATGGACCGGCAGCACGAGTCAGCCAGCAACTGATAAGATCCAACAGCAGCAGCGTGTACTATTAGAAAAAGCAATTAGAAGTGTTTTAATACTAAGAACTTCGTGAGATCACTGGATTTATCCATGATCTTGAGAGAAGCCACTGGTGAAACCTATGCTCCCCCGGTCTATCTTTCATCATATTAATCTTTCATCAACTAGTTATCTTCACCGTTCTTTTATTTTGCAATCTTTACGTTTTAATCTATACAACAAAAATGCCAAAAATATTTATCCTATTATCTCTTGATAGTCATGACTAGTTCCACTGTCAAGTCGTCCTTTTTCGCTGTTGTACAATTTTTTTTTGTGATGATTTAGACCTAATCTAATTAGGTGTAGCTTGAAGTTGTTCAGATTTTCGTTTGATTTCCCTTTAATAAGTTGAGCGGTACTTTTTCTTTCTTCTTCTTTTTGCACTAGTAGGTTTTATAATGTGTCTTTCTCCTTTAGAGTCTTTTTGTAATACCTTTTTCTAATCAAGGCAGTTTTTTCTTTTGCGGAAAACTTTCAATCTATTCATCCTCAATAATGGCAGTACAACGAACACCGGAAATAAGAATTACATCCAGATCCGTAAACCACCTAGTGACGACTACAAGCACTGAAGTGAGCCGAAGGCGCGCCGCGGTCATCGCCCCTCCATCGCCGTAGTCGGGCACAACTTGTTATAGTAGACAGTCGGGTAGTCGTCGTGCTAAGGCCCGATAGCACCAGCGCACCAGAACAGCAACCGCCGCCTATGAAGAATAACGTAGGTTGGAAGGATTCAACCCGAAGACACACGAACGTAGACGAATAACGACGAGATCCGAGCAAATCCAACAAAGATACATCCGCCGAAGACACACCACACGCCCACCAACGATGCTAGACGCACCGCCGGAACGGGGGCTAGGCGAGGAGACCTTTATTCCATCTTCAGGGAGCCGTCGCTGTCTCGCCTTCCTGAGCAGAACACAAACCCTAACAAGACAGGAAAAAATGACAAAAAACGGAGCCCTCCCGCCGGCCCTTGCCAGGATCAACCGCACCTCCATGGCCCGAGGGCCACCAGAGACGAGGCGGACCTGCCGCGGTTCCGGCGGGAGGAAGGAACCCTAACTTTCTTTGCTGGAGGAGGAGGAGCACGTCAGGCAGACGTAGGTATTAATCAATGCAGTTTATCTGTCAAGATTCAAAAAATGACTAGTTCCACTGCGAGTGCAATTGCATCATCCATCCTTCTCAACAGAAAGCATTTGGACATGCACAATGCGCAGGAAAACGTGCCTTTTACAGTTGCATGAATGCAGCCACCCAATACTCAACACCCAGAAAAATGACACACTAAAGTAGCTTCTGCTTACAAACCTCCAAAGGCCTTGCAACAACAGTCCATTAAAAAAACTTTGGCTTTGGCAATAAAATATGCTGCACCATGAGCCAATTATTGAAGCCTTTTCATCCATGCACGCACATGGCAAATTGATGGTTAGGGTAAACAAACATAATACACCTCTTTTGCATTGCCCTGAGCGGAACTAAAGATCACCTCACCTCACTTCACCTAGGCATGCATAAAATAAGAGTTCCCTAAGATATGCCGAGCTGTCTCTCACTGATCTCAGCTGCAATTTTAATGGGTTCTTCTGTGTTGTGTTTGGTTGGGTAGTACTGCTACCACAACTAGTCAGGCAATGACCAAAAGATAGTGTGCATCCATCCTCCTACCTAAACTAATCCAATCAAATGAAATCGCCAACAAAGCACGGATCAAATCGCTCGAGATCATCGTTAACGTGTTTTTTAATCATTTCATGCATGATATATTCTATATGATGGGGAACAGGACGATCGTCTGTCTGTATTAACCTGCATATACTATGTGCACGTTGAATACATACATACAAACATATATATGTGCAGATCACAGAGATCTTCTTGGCTTGCCCAACCAACTAAAGACATGTTGCATTTTATGCAGACAGCACTGTGCCAACTTTGCACTGCATATCTCAACCGCTTTCTCTACCCAATAATGAACTCGATCTGAATCTCGGGTCGATGTCGTTATCTTTAAGGCTGTGCAAATCACGCAATATCTCTTAAATAAATCAAGAGGGCCAATGAGATAACGCAGATGAGCAGCTAAATAATATTACGCTTGCATGCATGACTCATGAATGAGTCGGAGAAAAGATATGCATGCATGGATAACGGGATATGATCTCATGCATGCACGACTAGTTAAATTATTTCAAAGTAGGATATTGTGGGATATTTTTGGATATAAAACATAATACTGGTACATAATTGATGAGATGCTAAGACTTTTTATACACATATATATATGGAATTAATTGCGAAGATCGTATCTGAAATTAGTGATTGATTAATTGATGCAGACAGTTCAAGATGAAAGACAATAATGCATACTACTAGAAGTTATATACAACATATATATATATAGCTAGGTGTGTCCATTTTCTGCATAGACGGATTAACTGAAAATCCAAGCGTATATGGCTGCCGTCATTATTTCATCAGTGTGATTGGGATTGAGCAACATCAAGTAGCTAGTTAGCAACCAAAACTTGCAAACCTGTGGCTGAGAAATCCTCGTCACCATGCACGCACGCATGCGTGCAACATATATCTATAAGCTGATTGTGCATGCATGCACACCACGGTAACGAGGAAATTCCCACCATGGCTTTCTCTCTCAGTTTCAAGAAAGTAAAATCGTCGGAGGAAAGGATCAATCCATGGACTTGCATGAGCTAACTAAGCCTAGCATTCTCTCTTGGTGGCACTATTTCGATCATCGGAATTATTGGCGCTGTAATGTTGGCGCAGTGAAGAGTTGAGCCGCCTCACGATCTCCTCCACTGTCGAGTTAAACCCCTGTTCGACCTGAAATTACCAAAGTTGCACCAAGCAATTAATATTGGCCAGTTAATTAACCATGTCAAATGTATACTCAAGTTATAATTCATGTATATACATGTACCTCTACATGCATGCATTTATGCCACAGTGTGGCTCATGTAATTTTGTTGTACCAAACTATATATTTTCATATATACATGTACCTCAAGCATTCCCCTCCCAAGCAAATGTCATTTGTATTGTTTAAATACGTTAGGTAAAAGTGTGGATATGTGGTCTTATCTTGTGAAAAAATGATGAGGTACTAGAAAAAAATGACAGCAGGATGAGATGCTACAATTTCTTATGTAACTTTGATGAATCAAAGTATGTTCATATATACTTGTACCTCAAGCATTCCTCTCCCAAACAATGAAGTTTTGCAATGTTTAAATACAATAATAATCTTATCTTGAGATCTAATGATGAGAAGCTATACCATTAAATTATTTCACAGCAGGATTGCATGCTAGAATTTTCAACTTTTTTACAGCAAAAGCTACATCTTTTGACAGCAGGATGAGGTGCTCCAATTTCATCACCAAACTTCTCTAGAAATTTTACTTTAAGTTTCACAAATTTATCATTTGCATTTGACTTACTTATTATCTATTCAACGACCCAATTGCGTGAAGAGTACAAGATTTCATTAAAAAATATAGAAGAAAAGGTCTCATCCATCTGATCTCTTAATTATGATTTTATCTTGTAGCATGGTTGAGTCCAACACTTAAACTAACAGGTTGGTCGATCAAACGCTTCTGAAGCTACCGTTTTTTAAGAAAAAATCATAAACATGAATCCAACAAAAGAATTCATGCATGGTTGATCATCTACATATATACTCTACTAGCTTTTTCATTTTTGAAAGATCTATTAGATACCCATTTGGAGTTTTCTCCATATCAGGACACGCGGCTTTCTATAATGGAGTTCACATGCACGGAGTAAAGTACCTGCCCATACAATCAAATGCAGTGAATAGAGATCTCCGGATATTAATGTGCAACTGGCTTACATGAAATGACTAAATAGCCCAGCAATAGGGGCTCCCTGTTACATACTGTTGATTCAGGGTTGTGTCATTGTAGTGTGTTGGCATGTTCTCCTTTTTGAGGGACAAACTTTCTGTGCAATGCTTGTTGCAAAAACCGGGCTGGGAGCAATGCTACACCCAGCCATGTTTGGATTCTCGTTTTTGTAATACCCCTCTAACAACAGTAGTAGTACAGTACACATATATCTCCCTCGTTTCGATTCCGGAAAGAAATCGCTGGTAGCAAGGTTAATTACACCTACAAATTATGTACCTTCGTATTTAAATACATCGATGCCAAGCACTGCCTATACAAGGTGTTATTTACAGAGATAAATTACGGGCTGAGGTGAAGGCCTATGGTTAATTCGGAGTGCCCCCTAGAGCGAAAATAGGGACGGTGTTAATGAGATAATGTGACACGTACTTTTGTTAATGAAACATGTACGAAATCTGTTTGTTAGTTTAGCATTTTTGAAAGAAAAAAAACACCAATAATGCACACATTATGCACTTGCTGTTTAGTCTCCATGGGTGTAGCTTGAACCTAACCTCCATTATCAAGGACAACTTTCTTATGTCATTTAGCCATCTACACTCAATGTATATTACAAGTTGCTCCTACTGCACATGTGTCTAATGAAAGTTTCTAGTAAAAACATCAACCATGCACCCGTCTTCAAACTATCTATTGCCACACACAAAATTGTTACATTGTGGATTAATTGGAGGCGAGCTAATTGAGTATCAATGTCTCACCAACCGCACCGATGTTTAGGCCATTGGCAAATTTTATCAACACTATTAGGTTCATTGAGGTCTAGGAAAAAAATTTAAGAGGCTGTACATCCCAAAGAAGGCCCAAATCTAACTCAAATTAGTAGACGAGAATGAGATGAAATACAATTAAATGACATAAGATTGTTCTTATATGTCTAAGTTGATGTCTTGAGCAGTTTGACCTCTCCCCATTTAGTTTGCGCAAACATGGGCGGAAATGATCACAAAAATGATGAGATGATGAGAAAATCTTATTCGAGTTATGCGTAGACGCACTTGATGAAATAATTATATGGACAGTGGTTTTTCTGCTACGGGGTGTACTACACCTCGGGTAAACAATAAGTTCAAAAAAACTAACAGAAAACAACATCCAATTTTTTTAAAAGGTTGTTGCATTAACACGATCAAAAGTTTTATGTTCTTGCCATATTTCGTCAACAAATATCATTCGAGGAGCCCTCACAAAGCAAAATCAGTGCTCAACGTTTTGTGCACTTTTGAGCAGTGATTTGTTTTTTGATCAGAGCTCGTCGAATATTATTTGTGGATGAAAGTGTGCAAGAATGTAAATTTTTTGACCAAGTTTCATGCATGCCACAAAATTTCAGATTTTTTGGTTTTTTTTTTTTTACATACTGTTTACAGGTGTAGTGCACTTGTATGGTGCATATTTAGACATGCAATTTGCACTCTTAATTAGCTACTTTGGCTAAGTAGGTGATAGAAACTTGAGCAGTAATTAAGAGTGGAGGTAATTATAGTACTAGCTTGCCTTTGCGGTGATGGTGATGATGGCGGTGTCGGCCGGGAAGGGCATGACGCTGGTGTGGGTGATGGCGAGCCGGAGCTCCTCCACCTCCGCCAGCACCCTCACCAGCAGCCCCCGGGCATTCCTGCAGTGGATCCGCACCAGCACGGTCTTCTCGTCCGACACCCGCACCTCGATCTCCGGCAGCCCGCCGTGGCTGGACTCGCCGGCGTCCTCGTCGTCCTCGTCGGCCTTGATCTTCTTGCTGACGAGGACGGCGGAGCGGATGGTGGTGGTGGTGGCGGCGGCGCTGTCGTCGTCCTCCATGGTCTTCACCTTGTCCTGCAGCTCCCTCACGTACTTGACCGCGTCCCCGAGAATCGTCGCCTTGTCCATCTGCACAAAGAGTAGATCAAAAATTTCATTCTGCACATACAATCTTAAATCGGAGGTGATTATGAAGAAGATTTAAGCATTTAATTAACTCGAGGAGGAAGAAGAAGAGCAAGAAACCTTCTTGAGGCCGGGGATGACGGTGGAGAGCTCGATGAAGCGCTGGTTGATCTTCTCCCGGCGGCGGCGCTCGGCGATGATGTGGTCCTGCACGGGGCCCGGAGAGGCCGACGGCCCGGCCGTGCCCTGCGCGCTGCCTCCCGATCTCCTCCCGGCGGCGGGCGTGCTGTGGCCTCTGGGGGCGGCTGCCGGCCGCGGGGAGATGTCGATGTCGGCTGGCAGCTGCACGGCCTGCGACTGCGAGGACGCGGCGGCGGCGCTGAAGTTCCAGCTCATGGGCCTGCTGCCGGTGGTCGTCCTGGTCCTGGCGCGGGCTGTGTGCGGTGACCACCCCGCGGCGGGCGCGTCGTGGTCCATGGCGGCGCCAGGGCTGTCGCCGGAGCTGGTGCTCCAGCTGCTGGGCTGGTGGTGGTCCACCTGCACACTCAGGCCCCTGACGCCGCCGCCGGCCGCCGTGGACTCGCGGAGCGCCTGCAGCGACGGGAAGGCCGCGGCGCCAGCAGTGCTGCCACCGGAGCTGGAGCCAGCAGCACCGTATACGGGAGGAGCCGCGGCGGCGGCGGCGTGGTACTGCTGCTGGTCCAGCGTGTTCATCGCCCACTGCATGAAGTCGTCCATGCCTAACTCCCGATGGATCCCTGCAGGAACAAATCAATTAACACACTCACTACTCTCCATGAATCATCAACAACACAACACATCAATCACATGGCAGCCCAGCTTGATTGCACTCAAGATGATGAGCTCAAGCACAAATATATTCCTATGATTGAACTCCTCCTCAACTACCTGGCTTCAGAAGTTCAGATCTCTTCCTCCCCCTCTCTCTCTATCTCTAGAGTGAGAGGGAGAGAGGAAGTCTAGCTTAGCTATCTAGAGAGAGAGAGCAAAGCTGAATTGAGGGAACAAATACCAAAAGAATAGTTTTTGGTTGTGTGTCCTACTAGCTGCTACTAGTATTATACTTGTGAGGGGATTTCACATTTGCACCCCACAGATAATACTAAAAATATGTGTGTGTGTGCAGGATAGCTTCTGTTCCACTGTTTTCTTGGAACTGCATGTGCCCAGTCAAAATATCTACCAGTACGTACGTACTAGTAATATACTATAAGAGAATAATGCCAACCACATGGATAGATATTGTTCCAGTCTCACTAGATCTCATCATTTTCACCCTTTTACCAGCATGAAAAGTAAATGTCCATCAGTGCAATTTCATTTCAATTTTTCGGCTCAAAACACATGCTACTGGACACATGTGTTGAGCGATGCAGGATCCACGTTCTCAGAGTCAACTTTTGAGCGCCTAGTATGTTCAATAATCAAACTAGCCGCGTGCGTGCTACATATAGCCTGCCATTACTTAACTGGTTCTTAATCGTGGAGGCTCCATCAGTGACCATTTCTAGGGTTCACACGGAACATGTATTTTTTTTTTCCCAACGGAGCCGCTGCGTGGCATCTCCCATCTACACATTCTTTGAGATTGGTGACTAATTACTAGCAAAATAAGCCTAGTTTACATGGTTTTGTTCCTTGTGGTGGAACCAGCCCACTCCGGGGTTCAAGTCCTTGACTTGACACAGGTGCTCGCATATTTCCGAATTTATTCCAGGCTCTATAGCACTATTACTTTAGTGGAACGGTGTTTCTGTCGAGTACGAGGTGCCTGTGATCAATCTCAAGATCTATCGGCTCGGTCATCGAGAGGTGTTTATAGGGGTTGGGTTGTGTGTCTTTATTGTGATGGGTATGCATGTGTGTTGTGAACATCTGAGTTTGTATTGTGTTTCTAAACAAAACTAATTACCACATGGTTAGTAATTTAACTAATCAGCCTATAAATGTGATGAGCCAAGTGTCATTCTCTTATTGGATATGGAACTCCCATGTGATGCATGTAGATGGATGTGTATGTCAGTTGGATACATGGTCCATGAGATGGACCAATCAGAAGAGCAGTTAAAGTCGAGATTGGCATCACATACAGGTTACATCAACCTCTTTTGACATGCATGTGGGCCATGCTATGTCAGAAGATAGACCAACAGGCAACAGGGATACTACCACACATGCATGCATCAGAAAGAGATCTAGATCCATTTGTATGTACTCCTATACGGATATTTTTGGACTAGAAACTATCTTTGGAACAACGGCCCTGTTTGGATTCATGAGTTAGAATTGGTTTGGGTAAGTTCGGACTCAACTAACCCGAAAATATCCAAACATGAGGGTTAGTTTGGGTTAGATGCATCTAACCCACCCCAAAAAACTAACTTACCGAAGAGGTGCTTATTTGGGTTAGTTTTTCAAGAAAAAGAGCAAATGATTGCGAAAGAGCATTTATTGTCAATCTAACCCTGCCATCCAAACACCTCTTTGGTTAGAGTTAGTTCAGGGTTAGAATCTACCTCTAACCTCTAACTATAAAAAATTTGTAGATCGAATCAGCCAGAAGTACATGCGTAAGGCCAACGGTAAAAAATTGTAGATCGAATGGGGCAGAAGTACATGTGTAAGGCCACCTCCACCGCGCGACCCCAAATGGACGTCCGCTTTGTCCGGATTCTGTCAGTTTGGGTAGGGCGATGGGGTCGTGTCCGGGCCTGTCCTGGGATGCGGTGACCGTGCGCCCAGCACGCGGCCGCATCCGTTGGCCCCATCATGTCTGCCTCCATTTTAAAAACAACAACGCCCTAGTTCATGCCAGCGGCCCTATAAATTCACGCTGGCAACAGAGCCAGCAGCCTACACGTCATCACCGGCAACACAACCAGTGGCCGGCAACACAGCCAGCCTCCAAAATGAATAGGTTTGTTCACCGGCAACACAGCCAGCCTCCAAAATGAACAGGTTTCTCGCCGGGCACACAACCAACGGCCGGCACCCATGCCTCGGCCGATCGGACGACCTAGTTCAGGCCGTCGGCGTCGAACATCTCCTTCTGCCTGGCCTCGAATCAGCTCCTCGTCTTCTCGTTCATCTTCGTCGGGGATGCGCTCATGATCGGTAGGGCCACCTCCCTAGCTTTGGTTTTGGCATTGGCGGCCTCAATGTCGAGCTGCCTCTGCCTGGCCTTGGCATTGGTGTCCTCGATGTCGAGTTGCCTTTGCCGGGATGCCTCCTCCATGTCGAGTTGCCTCTGCTTGGTCACGACATTGGCGGCCTCGATGTCGAGCTGCCTCTGTCGGGCTGCCTCCTCCATGTCGAACTTCCTCTTCTTGGCTGCCTCCTCCATCTCAAGCTTCATCCTTTGAAGCTCTAGGTATTGCTTCATTTGCTCGTCCTTGCTTTGCCACTTCTTCTCGTCCCTCATATTCTTTTGGGACATCATGCCATGCAAAGTGTCATGCAAGGCCATGGATGAGGCATCACGTATGTCATCCACCTTGGAGTTGGTCTTGCCCCTCGGCCTCTTCAACGCCTCGCCATCTCCACCTCCGGCGAACTTGGCCGTCTTCTTGCCTCGCTTCCTTTGAAGTTCACGGTATTGATCCTTGAACTTAGGGCAATTGTTGATGATCATCCAACAATGTGTGAGAGTGAATGCCTTGTCATTGTGCCGGGCCTTGAATGCCTCCAAAGATTGAAATGCCTACACCACATGATCAACAACAATTGGACATGCAAACATATACAAGGCCGTGGCCGTAGCAAGGAAATGACTAGGATGAGAAGAGCATACCATGTCCCCAACGCCGAGACCACTCACGGGCCATGCTTTAACGCTCTCTAATGCGGCGCAATACTTGTTGCACTCTTGTTGGATGAACAACCACCTCTTTTGATTCGAGGTGATGCCACGTTTGCTTGTAATTTGGTAGGGCTCAAACATCTTCCTTTCATGGAATGTTTTGTGGACTCTCGTCCAAAAAACAAGGCCCTTTTGTTGCGCACCGGTCCTCAGATCTTGGCTAATCCCCATCCAACATTGCGCACACGAGCCAGCCTTCAGAAAGGACAAGTTTTGTCGCTGGCAACAAAGCCAGCTGCTGGCACAGGAGCCAGCCTTCAAAAAGGACCGCCATCGCGGCCATGGCAGCGGCCAAGGTCTCACCTAGATCAGACCATCGCAGGCGAGCATCTCCTTCTGCCGGTTCGCGAACCAAGCCTTCCTCTTCGGTGACATGTTGTTCTTGCCGACGATCATCAACGCAAGTGCCACCTCCTTGGCTTGCGGAAATGTCGACCTCTTCTTCTTCATCTTTAGAATACAAGTCATCATCTTCATGCCATGAGTTATCATGGTCGTCCTCATCATCATCATCAACATGGCCGCTGAACTGAGAGTCGTCATAGGTACCACGGTCATCCGCGTCGGGATCGAAAGCTTGCTCTTGGTCGTGGACGTGGAATGCCTCACCACGGCCCTCGAAGATGACGTTCTGCATGAACGTTGCGTAGTAAGGGTCGTCGACCATCGCCGTCTGCATAGGCGGTGACATTTCGTTGAACAACTTGCGGGCGCCGGCCATGTGAGCCGACGAGAACGACCGGGGCTGCTTCCTTTGCACGCCGTCTTCACAACGGCCAGCGCCACTGTACACCGGCGTGATGTTGAGATCGATGACGCCCGCAGGCTTGGTCGGATCGACCACCACGCAGTCCGAAGACGTAGAGAATCGCGTCTGGCCATGGCCATGCGGCGGCGGAGCACGAACATCCGGCGTGTCGTGTGAGACGGACAAGCTCGGGGAACGGTGTTGCGGCGGCCGATGGGCCGAGGAGCCTGTGCTGGCCGCTGCCATGGCAGCGGCCGAGAGATTGGCCGGCGTGGGACGGCTCATACCCATCATGATGAGGGCGTGCGCCTTCTAGACGATGGACTCCTTGTCGTCGAGGTCGGCCTGGTGATGCATCGCACGCCGCAAGGCACACTCGGAAGAGTACTATGCGGCGGCCTTCTTCTCCTTTTCCACCGCTCGCTGGTCCCTTCTCTTGGCCGATTCCATGTCGAGCTTGTCGACCTCCACCGGCGTGAGCTCCGACCGAGGCTTCTTCATCACGAGCTTATTTTTCTTCGCCACGGGCCAGGCGGCAGGTGGTGGGTCACCGGGATTCGCCTCGTCGGCCATGGTGGATGGAGGGAGGGGGAAGGCCGGGGGCGCGGGAGGGTTTTGGTAGAAAAGGAGGGAAGTGACCGGCTGTGCCGCCGACGGGCGGGCCAGGGGAGGACAAGGGCGTGCGTCCCGGCCGTCCGCGCGCTATCCATTCGTCCGCTAACTTAAACCGGGGATGGGTCGAAAGCGGATAGAAAACGGACAACGGTCTATTTGCGGCCGCGCGTCGGAAGGCATGTTCTGTCCGTTTACCCCAAACAGACGTGGACAAACATGATGGGTTCGCGCATAAGAGTTGGCCTAAGTCTCTTTCTATGTGGCACAAGGAAATCACGCGCGATAAGTTGGCGCGCGGACTTGCATGCGCTGGTACGTGATCGGTGCACGTCAGCGTGAGGTCGTACGCACCTACGTGCCCCCAAAGGATGCATGAATCACACGGGAGGGAGCGATGAAACGTGCGTGCGAGCTGTACAAATTGCGGCCGCGGTTAAAAAATGTGACTTTTGAGTTGGGACACGCACGAACGCGGTGAAATGCTCAGGCAAGGAGGCCATCGTACGTCAACCTTGACATTAAACATCGGTCTCGACCGCACCGGAAAATCACAGTGGCGTCTCAGATTAGTCAATACATCGTCGATGGCAGGTCACCGTCGATGAAAGAAAAGGAGGGCCGTACGTACGCACGTGATGTAGCGCCCACAGCAGCAGCATCGTGGACAGCGGGCGCGCACATTTCCTGGGAAAAAAACATACTCCAGTCGTGTGTACAGCCTGCCTGAACTGAACTATAGAGACAGACATAGACGTGCATGCATCCATTCATCAACCGGACACGTTCACGTGGACCGACCGGGTCCCGGGTCCAGGTATAGACGGCCCACGCGGGACCGGCCCGCGTGGAGGAGTGAGTGTGCATTTTCTCAGGAAAAAAAAGGAGTGAGTGTACATGCAAGCTGGCTGGCAGGGCTGTAACGCGGCACGTGAAAAAAAATTACTAGTACAAGGCGCGTGTATCTCCATCAAGTTTTTGTTTTGTTTTTGTAATTCAAAGAGCTATATATATTAATCAGGACAGAGAGTTGCAGACCAGTTTCAACTCGATAGTCTCTCTCCTTGCCCTCATCTCCCCTCCATCTCACTCTCTTCCGTTCCCGGATGATCCCCCTTTCAACTCAATACATCTCTCTCCTTGCCCCTCTCTCACGAGCTACTGCCTCCATCGAAACCTCCCAACCATCGGTCTGGACGATGCCGACAAGCATGCCATTGTGCTCCTCTTTCATCCTCGTGCTGGTTGCCCCCGCATCCACGAACCCTAGAGACCGAGATTGGACCCCGTCGGAATCCGCCCCTCTGGTGGTAAGAGCCATGACCACTATCGTGGTGTAGGCTTGTACTCCCTCCGTCCGGTGAAGAGTGTACATCTAGCTTCAAAATTTGTCCATAAAAGAGTGTATTTCTATCTTTCCAATGCACTTTAAAATGAGGGAAAATACTTCTCTCTCATCACACGGTAATCAAGACCAACAGCAATGTACACATGGTCTTCTTAATTTCTACATGCACTTAGCTCATTGAGACTAGCCATAATGGGTAGTAACATAGAGTAGTAACATGCCCATGTTACTACCTCTATAGTGGGGAGTAACATATGTGTGGTAGAGCGCTGCTATACGTACGATCAAACTTCATACGATTTTGCGTACGAGCAGACTGTTCTGGTGTAGTGGGTCTAAACCTTGGGAACAGGCCTGTGTCTTGTCGTACAAATCGTATGGGGAAAATATCGTACGCATGGCAGTTTCGTGTGTGGTAACATGGAAGACTTCATTTATTAGGCCATAGACTCATCTTACCTTGATATGTGTGATGTTACTCATACTAGT
This sequence comes from Secale cereale, assembly GCA_902687465.1. NCBI lineage: Eukaryota > Viridiplantae > Streptophyta > Magnoliopsida > Poales > Poaceae > Secale > Secale cereale. Next base: position 4,397,977 of record LR738713.1, on the reverse strand, counting down.
AGTAACTAGCTATGTTACCACATGCCTCTCTTTCTTCATTTATTGCTTGCCACATCATCTTTTTTATCTAGATATGTGTGATGTTACTACCTATGTTGCTCCCACTATGGGTAGTCTGAGGGTTGGGTAATTGAAGAGGAGAGAAATGGTGGCTTGCACATTTCCAATGCATTTTTTACTCAACTCCATAATTTGTTTTAAAATTTCTAAATGTATATTCTTCACCGGACGGAGGGAGTAGGTGCTAGCGTGATATTGGAGGGTTCACTCGCCGGCCCTTGGTAGAGGAAAGAAAAGCGGATGAGAATTGTCAATTACAGGTATAGGTTGATTTCCACCTCATAGTGGTGGTGTTTCCAAAACCATGACATGGCAGGTCAAACCCAGATTAGACCGAGGAATATCGAAGTCTTTTTTTTTTAGCATCAGTATAGACATAAGCGCTCATATACACGCGCATACACTCATCCTTATGAATGCACACACGCACACCCTACCCCTATGAGCACCTCCGAGAGACTGAGCCGGCATATCATCTTGAGATTTATGAAGTCACCGTAGGCGCCTCGTCGTCGACGGGAACGTCTCCTCCCACTGAAAGCGCAACGCCGGAAATCCTGAAATAAATCCAGGAATAATGCGAGCACCAGGATTTGAACCCTGGTGGGTTGGGGATACCACCGTCCACCTAACCATCTCAACCACAGGTTGATTCGCTAGGAATATCGATGTCAGGGACCAAATCTTTTAGGTATTATGAAGTTTATGGTAAAAGTTGGAAAATAGTTCAGAGGCAAAAGCCATACTTCATGATAATTTCAGGGACCAAAAGTTGCCCTTCTCTCTTTCTGAGAAAATGAGGCATACGACCAATTCCAAACAGGTGACATAATTACGGAGAAAACGATATTCCAAATGCAAGTACGACCAATTCCAAGCATGCTCTTGTGAAGGAAAAGCCCTCCCAGCAAAAAAGAAAAAAGTCCAATTTCTTGTAGTGAGATAGAGACTGGAAAGTATCCGGGACGAAGGAGACCTGCACATACATAATCGTCATCGTATCATTCCAAATCTCTTAAAGTATAGAGAGTGCATGACGGGCTAAGCAAAATTAATCAACTAATGACACTCATAATGCACCAAGTTCGCATAGTAGTCTGAACTGGCAACCCAAGCAGCAACATGGATATCTTTGATACTACCTCCGTCATGGTTTATTGATCCCCTTAGTATTTAGTGCCAAACTTCGACCATATATTTAACTAAGAAAATAATAATGCATGTCATCAAAAATTATATTGTTGAATTCGTATTTGAACATAGTTTTCAATGATACTTGTTTTGGTTACATGCATTAACATTTTATTAGTTAAATTTAAGGTCAAATGTTGGCACAAAATACGAGCGGGACCAATAAACTAGGACAGAGGTAGTACGTGCGTGACCTAGGGCCAATAGTCGTTTGCTCCGACAAATCTTAATTAACAATGCTCATTGACAATTAATTACGCTTTAGAGTTCGTTGGGTTGCTAGTAGTATTACCAGGTGGCAAGAGTAAAGTAGCAAGATGTCACTAGCCATGCACCTCATGCATTGGAACTTTGTTTTTCTACTGAACCGTCGTATGAGAACTAGCCCTGCCGGGATAAGAAAAATGAAAAGGGATGTGCATCCATGTATTATTGAACATCTTTTGCCTCTCGATTGCAACACTAGTGTTTTCAAATAAATCATCCCTTTTGACAAAAAAAACTAATGAAAATTGTCAAAGTATTTGTCAGACATTATCTGAGAAACAATATTTCCAAGTTACCACGCAAACAATATTTTATCTGTTCCGCTCTCTTCGATTGGAAATTAGCTAACTCTCAATTGACCAGAGGGAGTTTCGGTCACCCTGTGAGCTCCGTCCAATAATTTATAAGTTTTTCCTAAAGTTTGAGTAATTGTAATCCTATTTCAGTGGAATAAAATTAACTATTTCCTTGGCAGGAAAAAAACAATCAATGATGTACGGATGGATACGAATGAATAAACACCGGTATGTCGTTAAAAAGAAGAGATTTGCTCTGAGATCTTGAGGCTGGTACGTGCTAATACTCTAACATTATCTGATGATCTGCGATGGAGCAAATTATTTCCCAAAACGACATCTCTCTCAATATTTCCCTAGCTAATTATTTGCTTTTATTTTTTTCCATCTTGGATTGAGAAATAGAAAAACGAACCATGTGGTACATGTGGTAAGCAATTCAAAGTTTCAAACAATTCAAAAATAGAAATAGAAAACAACACAAAGGTGGTATTTCCATACTTAATTATTCTCTTCTAGATATGGAGATCAAAATAAGTGATTGCCAAATGCAGTGGTTGAGTGGTTGGAATTCATGAGATCGCGGATTGAAGCGACCGTACGTACGTGCTTGCACCACTGGCATATTTTATTTCAAATGAAAAGATTGTTGGGACGCATGAGAGCATCAGATTGAGATCACACCATGCCGGCCATCTTTATCTTTGAGCATATTGTAAATGTGTAATTATGAGCTTGTATTGAAGGGCACATCTGTTTCCCGTTGACATGTGGTGGATAATATGAGAAGTGCGAATACATAATAAGCATCTTATTTGGCAAGGGTACTCAATAAACTCCTAGAGGTAATTTCGTCATGGGTCACAATCCTCTCTGTGAGCACCGATACTCTACAAATATTATTCAGATAAACCACAATGCTACAAGCAGTGGTGTAGCCAGGATTGAGCCGGGCCCCGGACAAGCCACGGGCCGATAGCGTGCTGCATAATCTAACAATGCCCGGGGTGCTACAATCCACAAAGAGATTCGGGGCATGCCCCGGGGAGGCGGTCCGGTCTGCCTAGGGTCTGCCAAGGAAGAAGGTGAATGATGTTGATCTATTTTGGGCCGTTGGATGAAAATCCGATGACCGGATGAAAAGTGCTGGTACGTAACGTAACGTGCCCTCAAAACCTAAATCACGTGGGAGCTCAGCTGGAGTCGATCAAACGTACGTGTTGCGCGTGGGAGCACTGTACAAATTGCGGCCGCGGTTAAAAAATGTGACCACGATTCAGACAGGACACGGACCTTTATTATCCAAAAAGTGCAGACACGTGGGCACGCTGACACGTTCAGACAAGAGCGACATCGGCCGGCCAGCGTCCAAGTTGACAAAACATGGGTCGTGACACGTCCCTGTCTAGATACATCCATTTACGAGACAAGTAATTCCGAACGGAGGGAGTAGAAATTTGTGCACTAGCCATGGCCATTGGAAATTTATTTATGCATGCATGGCAGCTCACGTCAATTGTTGGACGATCAGAATCCAGCACCAGGGAATCCTACTGGAGCACTGTTAATACTCTACCTGTCGGCGGACGTCTAGGCGCAGAATAATTAAGTCCGGTTGTAGATGCTTGACAAGTCGCCATCGATGGATCAAAAGGTGGTGGGGGCGTACATGGAGTACTTGATGTACATGATGCACATTTGCAGCTGGAATCAGTGGGACAAAATAAAATAATGCAGCCAACATTACACATACTATGTGGAGAAACAGTGGACACATATAGCCCAGTGGTGGCGAATCAACCTGTGGTTGAGATGGTTAGGTGGACAGTGATATCCCCAACCCACCAGGGTTCAAATCCTGGTGCTCGCATTATTCCTGAATTTATTTCAGGATTTCCGGCGATGCGCTTTCAGTGGGAGGAGACGTTCCCGTCGACGACGAGGCGCTTACGGTGACTTCATAAATCTCAAAATGATATGCCGGCTCAGTCTCTTGGAGGTGCTCATAGGGGTAGGGTGTGCGTGTGTGCGTTCATAGGGGTGAGTGTATGCGCGTGTATATAAGCGCTTGCGTCTGTACTGATTCTCAAAAAAATATATAGCCCAATCGTGTGTACTGCAGCCTTACGGTGATATGGACACGCATGCATGCACAATTGCACATGAACCGGGCAGACACCTTCACGTGGATGGCACGCCCCCTAGCTTTAAGACCGGCTCCAGCCGGGTCCATGCATACAGATCGATGGCCTACCCCTTTTTATCTACATATATAACTTTTGTCCCAAGTCAAAGTACTTCTACTTTGATTAAATTTACAGAAAACAGGATCAACATTTCAAGTGCCAAATGAATATTGTTAGATTTGTTATGAAATATAGTTTCATAGCATATATATTTGGTATTGTACATGTTGATATTTTTCAATATAAATTTGATCAAATTTACAATGTTTGACTTGACACAAATCTAATATGTGAAGCAAAAATGACCGGAGGGAGTACACACAAGCTGACTGGCAGGGGGTCTATATACTCCCTCCTTCCTCCGTCCTGAATTACTTGTTTTAGATTTGTTTAGATACGAATGTATCTAGACACGCTTTACAAGTAATTTGGAACCGAGGTAATATACCACAAGGCCCGTTTGTGTCCAGCAGATAGTACCGTTTCACCATGCTGGGTTGACTGGCCATGTTGGAGTTTTTCACCATTGAGCCCTCTCCACATCTCTTTGGTCCATTTCGGTGTCAACTCTCTTCGTCAATGGGACATCTTTATTTCCCAATCTCCTTTTCCATTCCCACCCCGCTGGGGGTGGGGGGGGGGGGGGG
>LR738713.1:4378854-4393255 GCA_902687465.1 Secale cereale | reverse complement strand
GGGGGGGAGTGAAGTTTCCTTTGTATCACACAGTTTTGTTAGATGATATGTGCTTCAAAAGTTGACCCCGAGCTGCCAAATATGTCGGCAGGGAAGGCTAGATACGGATGACGCTGCGTATGTGTGGCGATAACGACTCGCATGGCGACTCTCTCTGGTAAAGCTGTTTTTTTTTTGCTATATGCGCTCCATATGGCGGTTATTATGGAGATTTAGTGTTTGGACGACTCTGCTAGAGTTGCTCTCATGAGGTACTTCCTCCACTGAACCCTTAATGACAAGTAGGATGATTTCCACCTTAGAGTGATGATGTGGCCAAAATCATGACATGTCAAGACAAAACATGGTTTGACCGAAGAATGACACTGCCAGGGACCAAATATGCCCAGGACTTTATGGTCAAAGTTGCACCCCCAAAAAGGGACCAAAGAAGAAACACTTGGCAATAAGTTGAGAGACAAAAAAACACTTTTCTCTGCGTGAAAGGAGGCATACCACCGATTCCAAACATGTGACATTTTTTTCTTGAACCAGGTTTCCCCATTTCCATTATAAGCATAACAAAAATTCAAAGTAACCGAACTGGGATATAGGAGACCGGAAAGAAGAAGGCGAGTTCTAGCATTCCAAGGAAACCGTTGCATACACCCGTATCGCATCGCATACCACGTAGCAAAAACCCGACAACGCCAAACCACTTAGAAGTTTAGAAACTACACTATTACTGATAGGTAATAGCGGAATAGCCAAACATATAACCCGCATCACCATTCCGAGACACACTAGGCTATTAGCAACAAAAGGTGCATCTTTGCAGGCCATCCTTCAATCGTTCCCTCCCTAGATCGTACCTTCGCAGAGACAAAGAAGATTTCCCATTGAAGACCTGAGTAACATCGCCCCAGCCTTTAGCTTCACAACTTGCTCAAGCTTCTGAAGTCCTACCCAATACAACAATAACGAGCAAGCAGAGAATACAACTTCAAAGGGGACCCAATCATCTTTGCCTTGAATGTAGCTTTGTTCCTGGCATTCTAGATAGCCCTACATATAGCTCCTAAACCAACTGTATAAAAATAATCTCCTCATCCGCTAAAAATGCATAACGCCAGGAATAATATTGCTGAAGGGAGTTTGGACAACAATTTAACAGACCCTACACATCTCCAAAAGAATTGTAGCTACCGAAAAAGAAAAGAAAAATGATTTTTTTGAAGTTTTAATTTGATTACAAAAGAAGCAAAACGGGATATGCAGCCAAGTTCTCTTACTCATCACCTCCCTAGTAAGCACTATATTTTGAAACAATTGCAATAAGAAAATGTGAATTTTGAAAGGAAGTTTCGCTTTTCAAATCCATTTATAATTGGCCCCGACTAAACCAGTTTCCAGCCATTGATACATCAATTTGGTGGAAATGTTGTTCTTATTCCCCAACTGCCACACAATTCAATCTGGATTCTCCTTAGCTATCAGGTTACTTACTTTATTCACAATATCTTCCCACTGAGTTACCATATATGACTCAACCTCCTTTGTAAAGATAGATTATGATCCATATCAACTATAGAATCAATAGTACAGTCCTAGTTATAACATATATCAAAACAATTAGGATATAACTCACTCATATTCGAATATTCATTTCGGCTCCCTAGCTCATCTGCTCTTGGTGAACAGTAAAATCAAAACAAATACTAAACACCCATACAATTCTATATTTTTTGTGTGAAAGATATTTTTTTTTCGAAACGGATGTGAAAGATATTTTAGTGCGTGAGGTATGTGCAATTTTGTAACCCATTTGGACATCTGAGCTGCTCTCCGCAAAAATAATAAAATATGACCCGAATAATGCAAAACAATGAACTTTTTGACAGACCCCAATTTTGTTTTCTGGGAGTTGCTAAGATGTCCAAATGGACTGAAATTTGCAATGAACCTCACACACTAGGCCATCTTCCATGCAAAGAGAAGATGGAACTTTTTGAATTTTTCAAGTACTTCCTTTGATTTTACTACTCCTGCGTAGGAGCAGATGAGCTCGGGAGCCATTTAGCCACTCTCACTCAGATTTTTCTTATCAAAATAGACATATTTTCGTAATCTTGCAATGTGACCATATTTTAAATTTACTTTTTGCCCCACCCTGTAAAAATCTTTTACCTTCATAATGGATTTTCATCAAGGAGAATCAGTAACCCAATTATGAAAATATCAAGCTTTCACATCTTTTTGCCACAGAGCATCGTCATTTCCAAATTCCGCCACCACCAAGAGGCTCTTCTACACACCCTAGACCACCTCACCGTGTGATATTTCTTATTCCACAAAAAACCTCTTCTATGTTTATCCCATTTCTGAATCAAGTTATGCCAGGCTAGTAAGAACATAATTAAGTAAAATAGCTCCAGCCCTATAGACATTGCATTGCCTTTCAAGGCTCCCAAATATATTTTTTATAAATCTAACATCAATAGAACCCAAGTCTAAAATCTCTGGACCAGTAAAGTTCATAGGGATACCAAGATATCGCACAGGGAATTGATCAACCTGGCAATTAAACAACCCTGAATAAGTTTTTGTCACATGTTATCTCCACCAATGCACAACACCTCACTTTTCAGGAAGTTTATTTGAGCCCTGACATCAACGACTCAAAGAAATACAATAACAATTTAAGATTCAAGGCATTTTCCAAATCGCATGACAAACATAAGACTGTGTCATCCGCATACTGAAGTATCGCAAGACCCTAATGAATTGGATCAGATGCCAACCTAGTGATAAGGCAATTATCTTCTGCCTTAAGCACCATTCTAGTAAGGCAATCCGCCACGAGACTAAACAAAAAAGGTGAAAATGGGTCACCTTGGCGCACCCCTTTGGCACTTTGATACCATGGACCCATCTCACCATTCAAATTAACAGTAACAGTCCCATTAAACAAAACTTGCTTCATCCACTAAATCCATTTATTGTCAAAACCCCTCATTCTATGACAATCAATGAGAAAATTCCAATATACCTTGTCATATGCCTTCTCGAAATGCAGTTTCAAAACAATGCCCACTTGTTTCTTAACATGAGTATAGTTCAGGATTGCATGCAAAGACATTATGCCGTCCAAACATGTGACATAATAACGGGCAAGAAAATAATATGTTTTTGGCTAGCAGGCTCTTGTGAGGGAGAATCCCTCCCAACAAAAAGCAACAAAGTCTAGTTTCTAGCAGTGAGATGGAGACTGGAAGATATCATGAACGAAGGTGACCCGCACATACATAATCGTCACCGTATCACGGCATATCTCTTTAAAGTAGAGAGAAACGACCGGATTAAGAAAAAACAATCAAGTACAACTGCCACTACTCATCATGCACCAACTTAATTAGTATAATCCAAACTAGCAACTCAATCAGCAACAGGGGCTTACAGAGATATATGTTGATACATTGCGTGCGTAGACCTCGAGCCAATAGTTGTCCGCTCTGACAAATCTTAATTAACAATGCTTGCTGATAAGTAATTAAACTAGGTGGAAAGAGTAAGGTAAAAAAAACTAGATGTCACTAACCATGCACCTCATACATTGGAGTTTTTATTATTCTACGGAACCACCGTATGAGAACTAACGGGAGAAGGACGAGTAAGACACGGCGCCAGTAATTCGAGAAACATAGAAAAACGACCATGCTATTTGTCAGACGGACGGGGGATTATATTTCTAAGTCACCGCTGAGAACCATTCGGTTAGAGCATTAGGATTCGTGCAAATCCAAAGAGATACAACGAACATAACCATTTTTAAGCCTACCGAGAACTCCGTAAAGCATTTAATTAAAAAAAAGAACTCCCAAGAAAAGCAAGTGACTCGCGGCCAACATTTATTTATCTATTTTTTTAGAAAAGAAGGTTAAAAAAACGGCCGATGTCACTCCCGGCCGGCATGTGAGGTACTAGATCGTAGTTTTCTTTGTTATACGTGACAAAAAAAAGATGTGCACCACACGCACGCATGGGTCGATAGTTTAGCTCATACTCCCTCCGTTCCTAAATATAAGTTTTTGGAAAGATTTCACTATGGATCACATACGGAGCAAAATGAGTGAATCTACACTCTAAAATGCATCTATATACATCTGTATGTGATTCATAGTGGAATCTCTACAAATACTTATATTTAGGAACGGAGGAAGTAGTTCACAAGCTACAAAGCTAGCTGGTGTTCTAAGACCAGCGTGCAATCTTGCATAGAAGCCACATATAACCATGGGTACTAAATTCTGAATGAAAGACCACACCTGCAGACATCTGAGGATTTTGTTTTGCTAACACACGAATGGGTTAGCTCGATGATGATTAGTATACAATATATGGGCTTTTACAACCAATCGATGTCATACGGATGGATTCGAATGAATAAACATTGATTTGCATGTATCAGCAAGAGATTTGCTCTGGGATCTTGAGGTTGGTACGCAGCAATACATTAGCATTATCTCACGATTTCAGATCGAGCAAAATTATTAAGACGCATAATCAAAATGATATCTCTCTATGTACCTGCTGAGAAATGAAAACAATATGTCTCTTGGCCTGAGAAATGAAAACAACTCGAGGTACTATTTTCTGGTTAATTATTTGCTGACCTAGATATGGAGATCAAGATACCATTGCCAAAGACGGTGGTTGAGCGGCTGGAGTTCTTGTGATCGCGGATTGAAGGGATCGATCGTACGTACGTGCACCACTGACATATTTTAAATGAAAAGATTGTTGGGTCGTACAGGATCAAGATCATACCATACCGGCCATCTTTATCTTTGCAGCATATTGTGGATTGTTTAACTATGAACATGGATTGAAGAGCGTCAACTGTTTTCCGATGACGCGTCATGGATAATATAAGAGTGCAAGTGCGTAATAAGCATCCAGTTTAGTTAGGGCGCTCACAAACGCCAAGGGGTACTTCTATACATCCTGGGTGATGGCAATAGTTCTGCCTTTGGGAGGACTCCCGTTTAGGTCATAATCCTCTGTGTGATCAGTATCCTATCTAGTACAATTAATATTACCGAAAGAAACACCGCCCAGCCCAAAAACAAGGGTTTCTCTGCCTCCCGCCGGCGTCGGTGCTGGTTCGCCCCGTCTCCTGTGGCCTTAGGGCCATGGCGGCGGAGTGGATCCCGGCCCTTGCCGGTGGGAGGGCTCCGTTTTTAGATTCTTTTTCAAGATTTGGTAGGGTTTGTGTCCTATTCAGGAAGACGAGACGGCGGCGGCTCCCTGAAGATGGAATAAAGGTCTCCCCACCTAGCCCCCGTTCCGGTGATGCGTCTAGCATCGTCGGTGGGCGTGTGGAGGTGTGTCTCCGGTGGATCTGTCTTTGGTGGATTTGCTCGGATTGGTTCGTCGTTCGTCTTTGTTCGTGTGTCTTCAGATTGGATTCTTCTTATCTACAATCTTCATCGGCGGCGGTTGCTGTTCTGGGGCGTTGGTTCAATGGGGCCTTAGCACGACGACTTCCCGACTGTCTACTACAACAAGGTTTGCCCGGCTCCGGCGAGGGAGGGGCGATGACAGCGGCGCGCCTTCGGCTCGCTTCAGTGCTTGTAGTCGTCGCTAGGTGGTCTACAGATCTAGATGTAATTTTTATTATTTCTAGTGTTCGTTGTACTACCATGATTGAAGATGAATAGATTGGAAGTTTATCCAAAAAAATATTGTTTAAGAAAATATCAGGACTCCTTTGATTTAAAAAAAAGGATTTTTCGAGGATCATAATCCTTAAAAAAAATCATGTGTTGGTTGTTTGATTCGTAGGATTGGATCATATATGATTCTTTTTCCCTAATGAATCATATGTACGCCCTCCGTCCCTAAATATAAATATTTTCAGAGATTACATTATGGACTACATACGGAGTAAAATGAGTGAATATACACACTAAAATATGCCTATATACATCCGTATGTAGTCTGAGTGGAATCTCAAAAGACATATATTTAGGAACGGAGGGAGTACGTTCATGAGAAACCTAACATCCACTTCAACCTCTTTTTTACAATTCCTTTGTTTTTCCAATAAAATTCAAGTGGACATCACTTCACTTTCTATATATTTCCTATTCTTGGGTTTTCAAATTCCTATCAATCAAAGAGGCCCTTAGTGATTTTCTCACAACAACTGGTTGTGTTCCGGTGGAATCTGCACACCTCGGGAGTCTTTCCGGTCAAATATATGTACTCGGACATGGTTAATGAAAATGCTATTTTTCGCAGGAAACTCATTTAGAAACCCGATATTCCTCTAAGAATTAAGATTATTATATGTTACATACATCCACTGGTTTGCTCTGAGATCTTGAGGTTGGTACACACTAATACTTTAGTATTATCTCAAGATTTGTGAATGGGCATATTATAAAGGCGCGAAATAAGATATGATAATGCTATCTCTCCCGGTAGTCCTTTGGCCTGAGAAATATAAAACAGGTGGTATTTTTATCGTTAATTATTTCTTTATAGATACGGATATCAAAACACCATTGGCAATTGCAGTGATTCAGTATAGTGAATGGTTACCCGGCAAAAAAAGCATAATGAGTGATTCATGTGATTTCTAGCATCTCTTATTTTCCTTTTCCCATATTGAAGCCGGTCGTACTTAGGTGTACCACTAACACATTGCAATAAAACTAATAGTTTGCCCAACATCATCATAGTTTTATACATGTTAGGGACTAAAATGCAAACACATAAAGTATACTCTTAGAATGAAGATTATGTCCTAGATTATGTGCCCTCAAATTAGAGAACACGTTGGATGGACCTCAATTTCTTCCTCATCGGGTGCTCGGAGTCTTGTAACAACCTAAGAATCACCAACGATCACAGAAAACACATACGCTTCACGTCCTCGCACAAACAACTAAAGACGACGAGAAGGCTAGAGAAGGGAGATGGGATGGGTGATCAAAATCCTAATTATTCGACGTTTTGCAAAAACCCTAAATGTCACAAAGCCCTATGGTCTGATTCTATTGGTCTCTCATGGTTTCTAGTTGTGGTTTTGACCCATGAGGGGGGGGGGGGGCATCATGGATCTTCGCACTCAGTCCAGGTCTATTTTGTTAGGTTTAGGCATCCTAGTGTAGTTGGCCCGGGTAGTAGAGGCGACAACACAACGGAATAGGTACCTCGCGCCCCATCCCCTCCCAGTCGCAGTGGTGTCGGTCTGGGCATGGCCCAAGGCTACGTGAGGGTTTGGTTCCCTGAGTTCGATCTATCGTGTTGTGCGGGAGAGTTGTCGAGTAGGATGCTTCCGCGTCACGTTGTTATGTCAGTGGTCTCTTTGTTAAGATCCTGCATTGGTAGTTTCAGCGCGGGCATGGAGTTGGGTCTCCTCGTCCGGCCTCCGTCTTCTTCTCCATACGACATATCGTGCTTTTGATTGTAGTCCCTAGCATGTCATGGCAACGTCTTATGACTTCTCGTTTGCAGTTACAACGACTCTCTTTCTTTAGTAATGTGGAGCAGGTGCAGTCGAGTTACGCTCATGATGCTCCATCCTGAAGGTGACGACTAATTCCCCTTCAGTCTGTTTGTAAAACAAAAATCACTACGGGTGGTCTTGTAAAGGAAGAAAAAGGGATTTTTTTTAAGATAAAAAAGGAGGGAATATGAGTGAGATTCGTGATGTGGCAAGGTATTCTCTTGGGCGGCAGTTTGATGTGCCCAAGGTTTTTGTGGCACAGTTTCCTTTATTATTTTCAAGATTGATTTTTTGCCGCTTCTTTTCTGTTTTAACAACTTACAGAGCTTCTAATTATTATTACTTTGTTTCAACTGAAGTTAGCATTATCTTTACAAGCATTGTACTAAACATCTGACCTTTCTCACTCGGTAAATCCATTGAAACACATGAATTTTCTTTGAAAAAGCGGACATTTTTTGAAACAGGGATTACTTATTGAAAGAGCGAATTTGTTTTGAAACTGTGAACATTTTTTAAACACATGGATTTTTTTTAATCTTTAACATTTGTTGAAAGGAGAACACTTCTTGAAATAACGTATGTTTTTTGAAGAGAAAAAATGAATGTGTTTTTTAGAAAAACGTACAATTTTTAAATTGTGAACGTTTTTAGAAATGAAAAAATGAACACAAACATTTTTGGAACTTATGCTTTTTACGAACATTTTTTGAAATTTTCAAATGATTTTCAAACATTTTTCCAGAAAAAACATTCAGAAAAATACCGAAAAAATGAATAAAAGGCAATAGAAAAATTAAAACAAAGACACAGAAGAAAAAACAAGTTAAAAACCTATTAGAGCAACTCTAGCAGACCCCGCATCCCGCCGGCCCGCAATACGCGTTTGCAGTTCGCGCAAAAACGCTTTTGCTGGCCGGCGCGGACAGCCACATATGCAGAAACAGACCCGCATAAAAGCATATTCATGCGGGTCGGCTTCTGCGGGTTCTGCTCGGGCACTACCGCGACGACCCGCAAAACAGAAGAACTGCAAAATCTCGTATTTGACATAGGGTTTCATAAACAAGTTCAAATTCAAACGGCATAACACAGTTTTACGCGCAAAATAAAAGCCAAGTTTATTACGGCAAACGCAAAAGAGGGCCCTGCAAAAGTTTGCGCCCATGTCCGGCATCATCTTGGTCGATCTTTACTCCAAGCAATCGAGTCCATCTTGAACTTCATCGCCACCACCGAATCCACCTGCGGCGCTTGTTCCAACTCCCGCACCGAAATCGTCAACATTGCCACCATATGGAGCGGAGAAAACATCTCCCGAACTGTAGCACGCACCGGCCGACGAAACCATTCTTCTCTTCAAGATTTCTCTCCTTGCCATATCATGCCATGTTTTGGTGAGATCGCCCATGTCATTGCGGTTCATTGACATGATCTTGTTCTCTTCGGCGAGCAGTTTGGACAAGGCTTTGTTTTTTGCAGCGCGTGCTCTTCTCTCCTCAATGGCAGCTTTGCGCAGCCCCTCTTCTTTGGGCAATTGCCACTTTTCTTGCTTCTCCTTTGCCTTCTTGTCGGCCAACACTTTCTTGATCTCCAACGACATCAACAACATCGAATCGTTTGATTGCACCATGGCATCAATTTTCTCCCTCAAGCTCGATGCTTCTTGCTCTCTCTTCATCTTCTCCTTTGTCTTCTTGTCGCCATCGGGCTTGTTCAAATTTCTTGGGCCATCATCATCCTCATCTTCATCCATGTTTGTAAGTGAGCCTCTCTTTGGTGGGGATTCTTTGTCGATCAACGCCCACTTGTCGCACTTTTGGAGCAACTCCCAAGAATGGTCTAGTTTAAAGAATTTGCCTTCCGAAGCTTCCATGTCTTTGTATCTATATTGAGCAATTTTATCCTACAAAATGCGAACAAAGTGATGCAATTATTTTCTCATGATGCAAATATGATGATGCACAGCTTGAACAAAGGCAAAACAAACTCACATAGTCGGACTCCACGGTGCCACTTGGAGGTGCATTGCGTACTTACTCTCAAGAAGCTGCCCAACGGATGCATATTGGTTTGATCTCCCAATGCCCTTGAAGCGACCGAAACGTGCGTGGAGTCTTATTGGGATGCTTTGCCATAATGCGGAAGTATTGATTTTCGATCCTTTGCCAATATCTCTTGTCGGTTTGTGAAGTACCCGTGCATGCATCAAGAGACACCGCACTCCATGCTTTGATCAAAGCTTGATGTTCCAAGATCGTGTAGTTCTTCGATCTTATGGTTTTTCTAGCTTTTGTTTGTGATTGCTCGTACGCTTCCGCTTTGATCTCCTCCAATTCGTCCGCACAACCGTGATCATCCACGCCGCCTTCCGTTTCATTGTAGTCGAATGTAGCGCACGGGGCTTGATCAATGTCAACCTCGTTCGTGTCCAACAAGTTCACGAACTCGGTAGTTGCATTGTTTGAGCCACCGCTATAATAAACAATAACAAGTCACGAGCTATCGAGGACAACGGCGAAAATGAAAGTAAATCGCCATGACCGAAAAAACGTACCTCCCGGCTATTTCGTCGAACACCTCGCTTGCGGGCGGAGCGGCACCGTTGAACGGCAACTCCGGAGCACCTCCTTGCGGGGGGATGGAGCGAGAGGATGAAGAAGGCGGACTCTTTGAAGTCGGAACCTTCCTCCGCTTTACGCCCGCGACCTTGCCGACCTTCTCCGTCGCCGGCCGGGATCGCGTTGCGGCGTTGGCGCCCGAAGCGCGGGCCATCGCGGCGGGGGCAGCCGGATTCCCGCCCTGCACGACCACGTTGCCCTGCCGCTTGCGGATAGGAGCGACGTTTGCTTGGGCGGCGGCGGCGGGACCGACATGGCCGACGATGAGATCCACCCGAGGGGAAGGAGTGTGCGCGACCTTGACGGTGACGAGGGACATCATGGGGTCGTCCATGGCGGCGAGGGATGGCCGGGGAGGAAGCACCGGAGTGTGCGGAGGCGGGGAAAGGGCGCGCGGAAATGTCCCTCCTGCCAAATCTTGCTGCGGATAAGGGTTGCGCTCGGGTCGGCCTCCCAACCCGTGAAGATGAAGGTTGGGGGAGAAGATTTGCCGCGCCCCGCAAAAATTTATGCGGGCCGGGGCGGGATGCGGGGTCTGATCGGGCAGGTTTTCCAGCCCCGACCCGCAATTTGGCGGTTATTATGCGGGCCGGGGCGGGATGCGGGGTCTACTAGAGTTGCTCTTATGTTCCCTAAACCGTCAAGATCGTTCAACAAGATTCCCAAAACGGGGTCCTTGTAGCACGTTCTTGTGTATAAATAGGCCGGCCCAATGGATACAAGTTATCCTTGAAAGAAAAGACAATTCCGAATCTGCTTTGTTTACGAATGTGGAAGCTATAAATAATGCAACTATGAGTCTCATGGAGAGTTCGATCCTGGCTCAGGATGAACGCTGGTGGCATGCTTAACACATGCAAGTCCAACAGGAAGCGGTGTTTTGAGTGACGAACAGAGAAGCAACACGTAAGAACCTGTCCTTGAATTGAAATGGGAACAACAACTGGAAACGTTTCGACAGGATAGCTTGCATGTGCAAACCAGGGGCGAGGCTTGCCTGCTCCGCGAATAGTTCAAGTAAGAGACGCGGCCAGCCGGTTTTGTTTAGTTGCTGGGGTTTTTCAATCGAAAGGCGGGCAGCAGCGTGGGATCGTTGGATGAGCGCCACGTACCACGGAGCACGGATGGGAGCATTTTCACGGAGCAGGCAAGCCTCGCCCTTTGTACTACTCCCTCCGTCCGGAAATACTTGCCATCAAAATGAATAAAAAGAAATGTATCTAGATGTATTTTAGTTCTATATACATCAATTTTTGTTCATTTTGATGACAAGTATTTTCGGACGGAGGGAGTAGTACTCTGCGCGATGTAGAAATCCAAAAGGAGGGCTGCCTCCGCGAGGAATCAAAATCCTGACCAAAGGCGTATGTAGGGGAGATGCTAGCAAGTTGACCTGCCGAGTGTAAGTGACGAATGAACGAGGTGATCTATTAAGAACTAAATTCCGTGGCAGATCCTGACACCGTTGCAAATTTTCGAGCATTTCTTAGAAAACTGTACAGGTCTTTGCAAAAGGCAAATAGTGCTTTAAAATCTGAACATTTTGTAAACGAGTCGAACAAAATTTGAACTTCTTTGAAAAGTGCAAACCATTTTTAGATTCTGATTATTATTTTCCGAAAAGCGCAAATACTTTTTGAATTTACGAAAAAATAAAAAATAGGAGCATTCTTTAAAATTCCAAACTTCTTTGAGTTTCTGTATATTTTTTATTATTTCTGAACAAATATGAAAATAGGGGAATTTTTTGAAAAAATAAAAAAAATGTAAAAGAGATTTTTTTTTAAAAAAATTACTCCCTCCATCCCAAATTTTTGTCTTAAATTTGTCTAGATAGGAAAGTATCTAACACTAAGACATGACTAGATACATCCGTATTTGGACAAATTGAAGACAAGAATTTTGGGAGTATTTAGAAACGGAGGGAGTATCTAGCTAGCGAGGCCTGGAGAAAGTGCTCCGGTTCCAGCAAAGTTCCTTCGTCAGTCCTAGTGTAGCACCCTATCTCTTCGGGTTCAGTTCAGCAGCTCGTTTCATCTGCAGCCTCTCCCCTTCGCGTCCAGATTGCAATGGGCGGTCTGTGTTTCTGTTGATTTGTGTACATACTCTCGCATCCGTCAGTTCCATTTGTCTTGAGGTAAAAAAGTATTGCATCCGAATGCAATCTGATTGACTTGAGAGATCAAATCCATTCTTGTACATACTCTCACTTAGCTATCTTAGCGTGCACCTCAAGGCCATTCAGCATTGCATCCGAATACTCTGATCGGCTTGAGAGGTCAAGGTGAAGCAAAACCCACAAGTCCGTTTGGCCCGAGTTACCTGCGGTGACAATGTAGGCGAGCATCTCCAACACCCGCGCTAAGCGCCGCGCCCAAAAAAAGCATACGCCGCGCGCGCTTCGGCAGGTATAGCGCGGGGATAGGTGCGGGCTCCAACAGCCGCGCTATAACGCAGCGCGCGCGCGCCGCTCCAGCAGTGCCCAAAAATGCAGCGCGCGCACAATATTTTTTAATACGTAAAATTGCATTAAAATAAAAAGGATACAAAGTTATTTTACATATTGCAACTAGATAGGTAGTTCGAAAACATAGATAGATAGTTCAAAAACATAGATAGATAGATAGATAGATAGTTCGAAAACATTAAAAAAAAAAAACTAATCCCAGTCGCTCCAGTCATCTCCACCATCACCGGCTTCGTCGTTGGTGTCGTCGGGGGTTGACAGGCAGACGTCCAACCAACGGTCACCTTCTTCGGTGAAGATCGTTCTCCCGCCTGCATCGCGGACGGCGCACTGCTGACACGCCAACGCCCTCCGACGACGCCTGTCCAACCGCTCCTCGCGGCGCCGGCGCGTGTCCTCCTCGCGGCGACGTGCCCAATACTGCTGCTCGTAGGCGACGTCCTCCGGGTGGAGCCGGCGCCACTCCGCCATGCGCCGCTCGTCCTCCTGGGCGACGAGGAGGCGGTTCTGCATCGCAGTGTGCTCCGCACGGTCTCGTGCGGAGTGTAGACGAGGCGGCGGGGCGAGCTCTAACGCCTGCTCGAGCGTGCGGACGTCGTCGAAATTCATTTGGCGGCGCGGCCTGCCTAGGCGCCACGCCGCCGCGTCGAACGCGCGGGCGGCCTCGTGTGCCGTCTCGTACGTGCCGAGGGGAAGCCGGAGATCGCCGGAGCGTATCTCGGCGTAGAAGCCGGCGCCGTTCGGGCGCTCGCGGACGCCGCGGTAGCCCGACGAAGAACGGCGGCGCGGCGGCATGGTGGCGCGTCGGGGGCGGCGGCGGCGCAAGCGGTGGCGCGAGAGGCAGGGAGAGAGAGAGAGAGCGGTGGAGAGCGAGGGGGAGCGCGCGCGCTGCGTTTTATAGGCGCGCGGGAGGAGGCGCCGCAAAAATGGCGCGCGAGATGCCGTCATTTCGCGCGCGCGCGTTTTTCCCGCCGCCGCTGGAGCGTGCCCTTCTGCCCCGCGCGTGCGAAATCGTAAGTTTAGCGCGCGCGCGCCTTTTTGCACGGCTGTTGGAGATGCTCTAAGCGAATTGGTACCATGATTCACATAACCACTCCGTCTCGGGATAAGCACGAAAGTATAGGATAGTTCCTCATCATGTAAGAATCGCCTAGAAAGGTCTAGAATTCTGTATTTAGCACACAGATCAGAACCAAGAAACGATAAGCACTAATGAAAACAAGGAAGCATCAAGGAGAAGAGCTCGAAGAAGGAGAAGATGTCAAGGAAGAAAAAGAGACATGATGGGGCTGAATTTACCTGATAAGATTGATAGCTGAAGCTGCAAACCACCAGTGAAAAAGGAGCTGAACCTACAGGATTGATTTGATAGTAATGGCTCAGTACCCGTGGGATGGGAGTATGATCCTTTCACATTGCAACCGGTCGATGAATGAAGCGCGCAGCAGTGCGACGTGCCACCTTGTAGTACGTACTCCCTCCGTCCCAAAAATCTTGTCTTAGATTTGTCTCGTATTTAGACAAATCTAAGACAAGATTTTTGGGACGGAGGGAGTACTACTTAGTAGCTAGGGAAAAAAATGGCGCCGTCCTGACGAATGATCATAGACATGGTAAAGTATTCTTACCAGCAGAAAACCGAACGCGCAACTAAAATGTTTTTTACTAAAATGTGCTTTCATATAACAAATGGGCCTTCATACACTCCGGAGAGAGAGAGAGAGAGAGAGAGAGAGAGTGGGCCTTGATAAGATAGCCGACGGCCCACAGCCCATCCCGCCGGCCCTCCCATTCTCTCACGCACCACTCTCGATCCTC
>LR738713.1:4358225-4372543 GCA_902687465.1 Secale cereale | reverse complement strand
ATGAGTAGTCAATGCGGTGGTTCGAAACGTTTGTGGATAGGTGCTCACTACACGTGTCTCGTTGATAAGGCGTTTAGAACGGCATTCTCTCCTCAATTGCTTGCCTCCCATGCGCCGGCTTCGTGTTATGGACGTTAGCTATGCGATGACATCAAAAGTGCAGCGCCAAGTCTTGTGTGCGCCATGTATACTTCTTTTTAATTAGGTGAACCGACAGTGTGGTGAGTGTAGCAGCACATAACCTAGCATGACCCAATTTATCTAGTAGCTAGTAGACAGATGTTATCGATACAAAGTGTCCCGAATACTTTAAACAACACTCTTTGCATTTTCCATTCCCTAGCTAGACCCCCGTCGCTTGATGGCACCGACCGTGGTAACCGCATTCTGTCCGTTGCAAGAAAACCCAAGGACCTCTTCGATTCACATGATTCTCAAAACGCGGTAATAAGAAAAGACATAGGATTGAAATGCCATGCTTATCTCGACCCGCGTGATTTCAGGTTGTCTAATTGCATCATATGAAAAATACACAAAGAATTCATTTGAAACCATCTGGGTGGACGATGTATATGTAAATCCTGTGGGAAGAGAACAAAGAAATCGAACGAAATTTCTTCCTAGAGTATTCAATCATGTGAGTTATAAACAATCAACATAATAAGAATATTTATAAGGATTATAATCCTTAAAAAATATATGAAAATTTCTTTGAATCCAAGGAGCCGAGAAGAATCTGGATGTAATTTTTATTTCTTGTGTTCGCTGTACTGCCATGATTGAAGATGAATAGACTGGAAGTTTTTTCGAAAAAAATAAAAAATAAAAAAAAAATAAGAAATCATAATGCTGGTTCTGTCACGTCCGGTGGTAAATTGTTCGTTAATAAAATTTTCTGAGACCGGCCGCCTGCACAGAGCGTGGAGCCACGCACCGCACCAGGGCACCAGCCTGACAGCGTGAGGGGCCAGGTCGGGCGGCGAACGTCGGGGGACTCGGAGCAGCCGGGCGGGGCGCCGATCCCTAGGCGCAGAGCACCAGTCCGCACGTGACGTGGCCCCGCCTCTCTCCTCGCCCCAATCGCGGAAGCCTGGCTGGAGGAAAAACAATAATATCCCGGGGCGCGAAATGACGGCCATGCCCCTCCCCGTGAAAGGTGAAACCCCGTCCGTCCGGGCAGCCGGAACGGAGACCGGGACCGGGACGCACGTCGGCGTCGTGGCCTCGTGGGCGGGTGGGTGCTTGATCGGTCTCGTCCTGACGATGGGACTGCATTTGGTTAACTAATCAGCGGCAGGCAGGACCCACCTACCTGCGGCTGCGGGCAGGGGAGTGGAGTGTGGATGGATGGATTGGATCAGGCCGGTGAGGTGTCACTCGGCTCGGCGTCGCTGTCGCGTGATGGAACGGAACGGGACGGGCGGGCGCTTGATGGCTGATTGATTAAAATGAATAGAACGGGACGGGGAACCAGTGTGCTGCGAACAGTTTTGGAGTGGGCGTGCATACCGAGTGCGCGATGGATCGATGGGCGTGTGGATCCCCGTCCAATCAAGGGCGATCGAATCTTGTCCCAGCAGGTTAAACAAACGATTATACTCCTATCTAATAAAAAAACGATTATACGGGGAAAAGGAAAAATAATAATGGGAAGCGATAAGTTAGAGGCGGGAAGAGGAATAATAAGAAGCAAAAAGAAATTGAGAAAAAAAATGGTAAAAGAAAAAAAATAAGGTCCCACCGAGACTTGAACTCGGGTTACTGGATTCAGAGTCCAATGTCCTAACCACTAGACCATGGGACCATTTGATGCACAGAAATGAGATTTAGTTT
This sequence comes from Secale cereale, assembly GCA_902687465.1. Classification (NCBI taxonomy): domain Eukaryota; kingdom Viridiplantae; phylum Streptophyta; class Magnoliopsida; order Poales; family Poaceae; genus Secale; species Secale cereale. The sequence continues at coordinate 4,370,710 of LR738713.1, read as the reverse complement.
AACCACTAGACTTGAACTCGGGTTATTGAAAGCTCTGCTGATTTAGTCGCGCAGCAAACAATATCTGTTTGGCTCTGCAGATGCCTGATTCGTCGCACTCCAAAATTGTTCAATTTTTTTTTATCTTAGTCAATCTTTATCTTTACTCCATGATCAAAATCGATGTCTTGAAGGTCATATAGATTTGCATTTAACTCATCACCGTTTCGAGTTGCTCTTAGGTGGTTCTCCACATGAGAACCTCTGGCATGTTGTTAGCTTCAATAAGAGCCCAAGTTCATCCAAAGCGGAGTCTGGTTGTGTTTTTTCATTAACCAAAACGATAAAACACATGCAATTTTTTTGCACCATCGGATAATCCGGCCAAGTACATCGTCGGATCAAAAACCTTCTGTCAGGCCAGACAGTCTGGTCATTTTGGACCAGACAGCCGAATCCACTAAAAAAATGCCCAATAGGCATGCTTGGGTATGAAATTTCCCATTTCTTTTGCTCATTGTTGATCTTAATATATCCACCATTACAACTCAATGATATTGACATATATCTTGATGTTGATGGCATTCATTCCAAAACATTCAATTTCCTTATTGCATCACACATGAAACATGTCGTCATACATAGGGGACATCGTATACGGAGAAAGAAGAAGACCAGTATTATCTTGAACACATTTTTTTTACTGATTTTTCTGTGTCCAATTGTTTTTTCGTTGTATTGGTTATTGTTTTCCTCGATAATTACCAAATCTAAAGTGTTGATGTGTTTTCCTAAAAAACAAAATGTTGCTGTACACGTCATTGCAAATATCATAGTCTCCACTAAGGATAACTATTATTGGCCTTTTCTCTAGGCCCAAGCAATGTCGTTTTGGGCTCGCACTTCCCCCGACCCGACGTCTGTGCTAGGTTTGGGCTCAACTTTTCCGGCCGAAGCCCGGCCCGAAAGTCTGAAAAAGCCCGGAAAGGGCATCAATCACTATTTTATTACAAATATATAGGTATAATATATCATTTAAATATCCTGAGATTAATCATTTTAATTTTAAAAAGGTCACTGTTCATGTGTTTCGGGCCGGACCGGGCCAGGGCTCATGATTTTGATACCGGTCTTATAACAAAGCAAAAGCAAAAGGGACACGTATTTCGTCCAAATACGCCTTCCTCGTGTGCCGCCGGGAGTCGCACTAAACCACGCCCTCACTCACTGGCCACCTGAAACAAACAGAAATAGAAAGATTCTCTCTCAACTCCGGCCGGCGGCTAAACCCAAACCCGATGTCGCCGGCGGCGACGCGCATCCTGCTCGCGGCCGCCCGGCGCCGCGGCCGCGGCCGCGGCCTATCCACGTCGGCAGAGCCCTCCCTGTCCCCCTCGCAGCTCCCGAGGGGCAAGCGCTGGGACGCGGTGGTGATCGGCGGCGGCCACAACGGGCTCGCGGCCGCGGCCTACCTCGCGCGCGCCGGCCGCTCCGTCGCCGTGCTGGAGCGTCGGGGCGTCCTCGGCGGCGCCGCCGTGTCCGAGGCGGACCTCGTCCCCGGCTTCCGCTTCTCCCGCTGCAGCTACCTCCTCAGCCTCCTCCGCCCCGCCCTCATCCGGTAACGCGTCTCCCGATCCCCTCCTCCTTCGGCGGTCGATCTCAACCTCCATTCCCATCGGATTTGCTTACAAACCGGGCCCCTGTTCCGTACCTGAATTCTGAAATTCTGCGAGGATGTATGTACTGAAGAACTGATGCTTATGCCACCGCTGCTGCCACTGATGATGGATGATTCAGGGAGCTGGAGCTGGAGAGGCACGGGCTGAAGCTCCTGCCGCGGAGCCCGTCGTCGTTCACGCCGTGCCTCGACGGCCGGTACCTCCTCCTCGGCCCGGACGCGGAGCTGAACCGCTCCGAGATCGGCAAGTTCTCCAAGAAAGATGCAGAGGCATACCCGAGGTGACAGACAGACAGACACATTCAGAATGCGCAGTGGTTTCTTTCCTTGTGCGTTTCGGGTTGGATTGGTCTTTACACTAGCAGTGGGTTTGATGTGTGAATGTAGGTACGAGGAGCAGCTAGAGAAGTTCTGCAAGCTCATGGACTTCGTCATAGACTCGCCCCCGCCGGAGCTGAGGCAGCTGTACTATGCTTCCATGGTCGACAGGATGAAGGATAAGGTCGACAAGTCAGTGTTCTGGAGCAAGCTTCTTGGCATTGTGATGCAACAGGGGCAAAAGGACATGGTGTGAGTGCTAAATACATCACCCCTCTTAGTGATGTTACTGTTGCAGCCATTTACAAACAATCCATTATGTGAAGTTAAATCTTTTTTACACCGGCAGGAACTTCTTCGACCTTCTTCTGTCGCCAGCGTCGAAGATCTTGAATAACTGGTTTGAGGTTGAAAGCTTGCTTCCCTCTTCTCTGAAACACTTCTCTTTTGTCTTCACAGTGACCATATGGAGAAACTTGTATTGCATTTGACCATCTGCACATGTCGGATGAGAATAACTTGTTTAGTTCTTGTGCTGACTGGCTCTGGTACTACAGGGTGATGTATTGAAGGCGACCCTGGCGACTGATGCTGTGATAGGTACTATGGTAAGGGTGCCTTACTTAATCCACTTTTTTGTGTGCCTGCTGGATTAGTGTTTCACAATTGCGTCTCTCCTGTATAGGCTGGTGTGAACACTCCAGGATCAGGATATGTTCTCCTGCACCACATCATGGGAGAAACTGGTGGTCAACGTGGTGTTTGGGCGTATGCTTCTGACCATATCCATCTTATTCTGTTCCACCATAAAACAGTGTAGTTAGCAAAAACCCATAGGATAATGTAGCCTTCATTGTTCTACACATGAAACGGAATTAAGGATTGCTGGTGTTTATCTCCACTGGCTAGGAAACAAGTTTTCAGCTGCCTTAGAGTCAGTTTCAAGGGGTGATGTCACAGAAAATGTCATCACACTCTACCCAGATTTGTTGGTGTTGCCACTTTTAGTTCTTTATTATTTAGTTGGTGTCTTCGTTTACCTTTCTTTCTCTTTTTTAGAAAACCTTTCCTTCAATTTTTTTTTGTTACACTTGCAGGTATGTCGAAGGCGGTATGGGTTCAGTCTCGTCAGCTATAAGCAAAGCAGCTCTCGAAGCAGGCGTGCAAATTGTAACAAATGCTGAGGTGCATTTTCTCTTTTTGTGCAAGCCCTGTTTGTTCCCTGTCGATCCTGTTTGGCTGAACAAATGATTAAAATCAAAGCAGATCAGAAAAAAAACTGGGTTTTACATCGAAGAAGTCATTAATTCTGTAGTCGCATAATTATAATTGTGCGACCAATTTTTTATTTGGCGTTTCTTGCCTAACTTGCCCCAGTTTTTTTTGCATAGGTTTCTCAAGTGATGGTCGATGAAACTACTGGAAAGGTGCAAGGGGTAAGTCTTGGATTAATCAGCATGTGTATGTGTACTGTGTAGTTCATTTCTTTCTACCTCTTGAAGGTTTGAGAATCTGTAGGTTGCTTTGGCTGATGGAACCGAGTTGCACTCATCAGTTGTGTTATCAAATGCCACACCATATAAAACATTTGTGGTAAGAATCAGTCTGAATATGTACCGGTGTGAAGATTTATTAGCTCTAATTTTGCAGGCATAATTAGAAAATATCTTCTAAATTGACACCTGGTTTTGTTTGCAGGACCTTGTGCCTGCCAATACTCTTCCAGAGGAGTTCCTCTGTGCCATCAAGACAGCAGATTATAGCTCCGTAAGTACTTAGCTTATTTAAATAAAGGAATTACATTGGTGGTGTGCATTCTTACAAATATCTATCTATGCAATATAAGATGATAACCTTGTTCATTTACTTGTATAGTCTAGCTATTATCCTTGCATTTCATTAGTATGGATGCCAAAGTTTTTCTCAAGTAAAAAGAACTCGTGATTGTGGGAAACAGACTATTCATAGCAATGCTATATAGCATCTGAAAATTCTTACGTGCAAAGCTATTTATGGTCCACATTGACTTTCAGTAACCGCCTTGTAATATTGTTGCTAACTATGCTCTCTGGAGAACAGGCAACAACAAAGATCAACGTTGCTGTTGATGCGCTGCCACAGTTTCGCTGTTGCAAAAACATCAACCCTGAGGGTGGCCCGGAGCACATGGGCACCATACACATTGGATCTGAAAGGTACTTAAGTTAGGGAATATTCCCTACTTGAGCACATATTTATCAACTGTGTCCATTGTTCTTCTGCATATCTGTGGACAAGCAACAATCTACGAGACACTGTTTGTTATCTTGGTCCTGTCATGTATAGTAGGGCAAGGAAAATAATCTCTTAATTCAACATTTTCACTCTTAAATAGGAAATTCTGCTGTTTACATTTAGTGCTCCTTGCTTGTCATGTCAACCTGATGCACCAACTTGGTAGCCTACATCTATGTATTGAAGTATATGTTATTGCTAGTACCTCAGGATAATAAAGAGCATAGTCTGGCCAGGCTAAGCAGTCATAAGATGTCCGAGTTGTGGATTAGCGTTTTCATTCTTCTAAGGAAAAAGCTTGATGATCTGGCCAATCAATTCTTTCGTGTGAGACGATTTTTGTATAGTTCAGCAGTCACCTTTTCAGACTTGAGCCTTATTACATTTCAATATGGAACTTTTACTTGCTCTTCAGCATGGAGGAAATTGATATAGCATACAAGGAAGCTGCAGGCGGCTTCTCATCCACAAGGCCTGTTATTGAAATGACAATTCCTTCAGTCTTAGATAAGACCATCTCTCCACCAGGTATGTCATTTTCTTTTGCTTCCCCATAATTGCATCCGAGTAAATTTACTATTCTCGCAATATTTAATTATAAGGAACCTGTTCTATGTACACTAAATTTACATTTTAAAGTTAATGTGTTCAAGGTCATTTTGGATGTTTATAATGTTGTGATCTCCCATATTGTGTATATACTAGGAGTTATGGACTGACTCATTTTCCATTTTTCACTTTATCCTTTGGATAGGTCAGCATGTTATTAATCTTTTTGTTCAGTACACACCCTACAAACTGTCAGAAGGCAGTTGGCAGGACCCGGCTGTTAGAGTAAGTTGATCCTTCTTACATTTTGATTTCGTGCTGCACTGTATGTTTGATCTTTGCACTTCACTACAGCCCACACTTCTTGCTGTGTATATTGCCCCACAATTATTCTTTACCCAAACACACATGGAATTAAGGATAAGATTGATAACCTTGCCCTTGGGCATTGTGATCCATCACTGTGTGGAGAGAAAGATTTTTCTGAATTTAGGTCCACCTACCGACCATTGACCATTTTGAACGACACCAATTTTCAGAAATCATTTGCTGAGAGATGCTTTTCCTTGATCGATGAGTATGCACCGCACTTTAGCTCATCAGTGATAGGCTATGACATGCTGACTCCACCTGATCTTGAAAGGGAGTTTGGCCTAACAGGTAATATCCCTTGGTACACTGTATTGTCTTTTGTAAGCTGTGCGCGCGCAGACCGGATACCGTTTTGTATTGTTCCTTCTTTTTACCAGTTGAAAAAACTTTGCTAAGCAGAGACGCTTGACATTTCTCAGGTGGCAACATCTTTCATGGAGCGATGGGCTTGGATTCCCTCTTCCTGATGAGGCCTGCCAAGGGATGGTATGTTTGAGTCACATGCATATTAAGTTGTGCTCTGGACCCTTCTACTCCACAACCTTTGACCCTTCCAAGGTTCAAAACCTGTTCCGCTTTGTGATAATGGCTAACCTGTTTCGCTTTGCACCATACAGGTCAGATTACAGAACCCCTGTGAAGGGGCTGTACCTCTGCGGCAGCGGTGCGCACCCAGGCGGCGGGGTGATGGGTGCCCCGGGCCGCAATGCTGCTGCTGTGGTTTTGGATGATCTCAAGGGAAGATAGACGCAATTCATGGAAGATGGAAATGGCAGCTGACAATAGGGTAGCATTTTCAAGCGCAAGGCTGCAAAACCGGCACGTGTGTAGTCTTGTATCGAAATGCGAACCTTGTCATTAGGCCATCTGGTAGAGATAATTTTGTCATGCGTACTTGCATGATTGAAAGGATGAGACATGAGAAGCATTTTCTGAATGAATTGCTGGCAGCTATTCTCATTTTGGCTCTCTTATTGGAGGGCTAAAAGGGATTAATTCTCAGTTATGCACTCCCATCTATTTTCTTCTCTATGAAGTAGGTAGTTTTTCGGCGAGGTCTCTCGAATCTTCAATTTGGTTAGATGTGAAGGGGAGTAGAGTTTGCAAAGTATAGTTAGATATAAACTTGTGAGTGCTATGCTCGTCTGTACATTTGAACTGCCATCCAGTAATTTGTGTCGCTTAGCTTGTCTGCAGACTTGAATTGCAACCTAGGTACCTTGTATAGAGTAAAGGAATTCCAGTGTCACTACTTTTTCATCTTTTGGTTTCCTCCAATATGCCAGGCTGTTCGGTATACCGATTTCACATTTGTGAATCTCAAGTCTTAGTAAGGCCTGAATGGGGGTATTTATACAATGGACATACATGAACTTCTCACCCTTCTTCATGCAATTGTCATCATTTTCTTCTTCTCTTCCCGCGAGAGGAAATAAAACATTGAAATAGAATGATCTCATGATTTTGCAGCGCTTATTTGCGTGATGGAATAGACTGTAAATGAAATCTGTCTCTTAGAATGATTTGCTCAACACTCATCACAAGGACTTCTCGCTGTTCCTCATGCGATTGACATTAGACTACTCACTGCATGAAGTTTTCACTATTTTTTTTCTCTTCCTGCAAGAGGAAACAAAACATGGAAATATAATGATCACATGATTTTGCAGCGTCTACTCATATGATAAAAGAGAGACAATAACGCTTCTTGAATGACTTGATCAACACACTTATTGCATACCTTGCTAACAATGTTGCATTGTTAATGCCCTATATATATCCAGCTTATATCCAGCTTATATCCAGCTGCCTTAGAATCTGGGTGTCAAAGGACCAATGTTGCATCGTTAGTATTTTTCCTTTTGTTTTAGTGTCCGGGCTATGGGATACTTTGAAATGAAATATTGGAGGAAAACAAAATATAATGGTATTTCCTAAAATACTCCTGCATTACCAAAAACCTTGGACCCATCAACCCCAACCCGATCGCTGCCGCATTCCTGTTCACAACGGAGCTCGCCTTCAATCACTTCGCCGTCGCTGCGGCGACCATTGTATTCGGCAGCACCATCCGGCAGCTCCGCCACACCCCAGCCTTCCTCCCGCTAAAGCACCACACAATCTAGACAATACACGCTGTGCTGCATTGGAAGAACCTCGCCTCTGCCCCGACCAATGAGAGAATTCTCACCAATCGTCTTCGCCGGAGAGGCACGACACTCGGAGGAGCATCTAGTGCACACCACCAGGGGTCGGGTCTTCCTGATGGGAGGCAGGGAGATGACAACATCTGTGGCATCTTGTGCGAGCTCGTTCATATGCCCGTCCTCACTTTTTGTTGCTAAATGCCCATCGTGAAGGTTGGCAATATGCTCACCAACTGCCAAAGCCATGCCGGACTATCAGACTAGTTCGAGCATAGCGACAGAGCAAACCTTCCAAGCTACCAAGCATATAACATCAAAGGGGATCCACTTCCCAATGATCTGGTTGTACACATATCCGCAATGACACTCAACCTCCTCCAAGCATTCACGAGAGCATTTAGTATAGTATGGCAAGGAAAATGATCTTTTAATTCAACGGTGTCACTCTTCAATAGCAAATTATACTGTTTACATTTAGTGTTCCTTGCTTGTCATGTCAACTTGATGCAGCGATTTGTTAACTTACATCTATGTATTGAAGTAGTTAATGTTTTTGCTAGTACCTTATAGGATAATAAAGAGCATAGTCTGTCCATGCTTAGTTCTAACATGTCCAAGTAGTAGATCAGCCTTTTGATTCTTCCTAGGAAAAAGCTACATGATCTGGCCACTTATTCTACTGCGTGAGATGATTTTTGTATAGTTCTGCAGTCACTTCTTCAGACCTAATCCTTGTCACATTTCAACATGGAACTTTTACTTGCTCTTCAGCATGGAGGAAATCGATGTAGCACACAAGCAAAGCTACAGGTGATGTCGCATCCACAAGGCCTGTAATAGAAATGACAATTCCTTACGACCATCTTTCCACAAGGCATGCCATTTTTCTTTTGCTTCCCCATAACTGAAATTTTGTAAATTTACTACCATGTGATATTTAATTTCCCTACCCCGATGAAGCAAGGAATGTACATGGAACCTGTTCTATGTAAACTACATTTACATTTTGGAGGTCACTTTGGATGTTTTGATCTCTCGTATTTTGTATATACTTAAGATGCAGTTATGGACCGACTCAAATTCCATCTTTCACTTTATCCATGGACCATGTCAGCATGTTATGAATCTCTTTGTTCAGTACACACCTTACACACAGTCAGAAGGCAGTTGGCAGGATCCGAATCTTAGAGTAAGTTGATCCGTCTTACGTTTTAGTCTAATGATGCACCGTGTGTTTAATCTTTGCACTTCACCACAGCCCACACTTCTTTTGTATACTGCCCCAAAAATATCTTTTACTCGTACCATAAAAGAATAGACAACGATACCCTTGCCCTTGGGCATTGTGATCTGTCACTGTGTGGAGAGAACTATTTCTCTGAATTTTGATTGATACCAATTTTCACCATATTAAGTTGTGCTCCGGTCCCTTTTACTTCACAACCTTTGGTTCTTCTAAGGTTCAAAACTCATGCCTTGGTGATAATGGCTAACCTGCTTTGCTTTGCACCATACAGGTCAGATTACAGAACCCCTGTGAAGGGGCTGTACCTCTGCAGCAGTGGTGCGCACCCAGGCGGCGGCGTGATGGGTGCCCCGGGCCGCAATGCTGCTGCCGTGGTTTTGGATGATCTCAAGGCAAGATAGATGTACTCCCTCCATTCCCTTATACAAGGTCACAAACTCATATTACAGGTACCAAGGTAAAATTTAATGACTGCTTTGTTAGCCAATTTTTTTTCGTTAACTGGGATCATTAATGCGTCTGCATGCATGCAAGGAAGAAATGAAAAGGAAATAGTACATTATCATTATGACTACATGCATGCAAGTATTAAATAAGTTGGTAGCACGAGGAAACATCATTAATTTTTGTCTTGATTACTGTTAGTGGCCTTGTATAGATGCAAAATATTTTTTTCATAGTGGCCTTGTATAAGGGAATGGAGGGAGTATTTCATGGGGGATGGAAAATGTGAGCTGACAGTAGAGTAGCCTTTTCATGCACAAGGCTGAAAAAGCAGCAAGAGTGTGCAAAAGCAGATTAGTTGCAATCTCTTGTATTGAAATGTGAACCTTGTTGTTAAGCACCCTGTCAACCGTAGAGATATTTTTGTCATGCATACGTATTACATACATGATAAAAATTCTGAGACATGAGAAGAATTTTCTGAATGAATTGCTGCCAGCTATTCCCACTTTGGCTCTCTTATCGGAGGGCTAAAAGGGATTATTCTCAGTTACGCGCTTACATCTATCTTCTTCTTTATCAGTACAGTATCTCAAACATTCGATTTGATCAAATGTGCAGAGGAGTAGAGCTCACAAAGTATAGTTAGATATAAACCACCAGCTGAGCTGTCATCCAACAGCCATCCAGTAGCCTGTGCCACAAGACTTGTGTGCAGAGTTTGAACTGCAACCTAGGTAGCCTTGACAGAATAAAATAAATTACACTGCCACTACTTGCTCATCTTTTGGTTTCCTCCAATATTTCAGGCTGTTAGACATACTGATTTCACATTTGTGAATCTCAAGTCTTGAATAAGGCCTGAATGGGAGTATTTATACAACGGGCATCCATGAATTTCTCACCCTTATTCATGCAATTGACATTAAACATCCCATTTCATGAAGTTTTCACTAGTATTATTTTCTTCTCTTCCTGCAAGAGGAAACAAACACGTGCAAATAGAATGATCACATGATTTTGCAGCGCGTGCTCATATGATAAGAGAGAGATACGAGAACGCTTCTTGAATGACTTGCCAACACACTTGCCACATGCTTAGCTAACGAAAACTACGTATAGCCCTATATATACCCATCTGCCTTATGAATTAGTATGTCAAAGGTCCAATGTTTATCGTTAGTATTTTTTTCCCTATTTTAGTGTCTAGTCTATGGTATACCCTGAAATGAAGTATTGGGGGAAAACAAAATATAATGGTATTTCTCCAATCAGCGCCATGGTGCACACCACCAACCATGCCGCCCATGCAGTGCCGACCATTGTATCTGGCATTGCAGTCTTGCAGCCCGGCCGTGCCCAGTGCTTCCTCCGGCTCCAGTGCCTACACAGTCTGCGACGTTCATGCCATGCAGCAGTCGGAGCATGCCACCGCTGCCTCGTGGCAGCAAAGACCTTGTGGGCGTCGGATATGTCAGCAATCTCGCCACTGAAACTGGCGCCCTGTGTAGTACTAGAAAGGAGGACCATGGAGAGCTGGAGGGCGAATAAGGTGTTGTAGCTGCCAGAGTCGAAAACAGCCAGGAGCTAGACTCGACGCTGTTCGACGGAGTGGCTCGACACCTGGTGGAGCGTCCAATGGACGCCGAAGCTGGGAATTCATTTTTCTTTGGGGTGATTGCGCTGAGAGCTTCAAGAGTTCAATGGTAACAATATCCATGAGAAATCATCTGTGATACACCTTCTCACTCAGATGTTGGTGGTCCTGACCTTTCGCGGCCAAATGACCGTCATCAAGTCGGGAGAACGCTGGACAGTTCGCAAAGCCGAGTTTGGACCTCTTCGAGGTTAGGGATGGTGTCAAGCTGTTGAGCCACCGAGCGGACAAGGAGGGTATGCTGCCATGTAGCGGGTCACGCAGTGGAACCTTGATTTCAGTGTAGTTGGGCTAACATGTATTGGACCACCTGGTTATGTCGGGTACTGAATTCTCGACGTCCACCTAAGAAGAATGGGGATGATATGCGACCAGGACATGTCTACATGAGTTTTTCACACCTCTGGATTATTTTTTTCAATCCATTGAATTTTAACTTGACTAGTTGATACACAAATTGTTAACTTAGTACTCCCTCCGTTCCAAAATAGATGACCCAACTTTATACTAAAATTACTATAAAGTTGGGTCATCTATTTTGGAACGGAGGGAGTACATTCTATGCACTGAGTTAGGTAATTATGTTGCTGATGATAATAAAGAGCATAGCCTGGCCACGCTAGCGGTGTGTTGGCATTATATAATGGCGTTATATAACATGTCTCTGGGAATTGTGAGATGTCATTTTGTGCAGATTTTTCTTCTTCTGAATTTGGGTCCAGCTACCAACTGTTGCCCATTTTGATCGAAACCAATTGTCAGAAATCATAGAAGATAAAAGGTTTCCCCTGCTTTACATTGTAAAGCAACCATCTGATACAACCAGCTCGTTGGGGCGGCAACACAAACAAGACCAAAAGGAAAAACAAGATAAATGACAGAGAAACAAATACTAACACCGGCAGATTAATGAAGCAAAGAAGACCGGCAACCGCAGCACCCTCCGGAGAAGTTCCACCGTGTTCCTAGCGGTCCGGAGTGTCGCGTACCAAGCAACACCTTCAAGAAGGAGTGCGATGGCGCTGTCGTTGTTGCCCGTACAGGTCCTAGGGTTTCCTCCGGTACGCAGAGGGCAGTGGGGAAGGGGTATACCCGACGCCCTTCAAGAAGGTCCGGTGGTGCCCGCAGGTGTCACCACGTCGGTGCTGGACGAGCCACCAGGGATTTCTCCCGACCCAAAACAACCACAACCACCCGGATGCTACATTGTGCACCACCCAACCTATAGCCCACTAGCATGTGCCACCACGGTCACCGAACCAACATCGCCGTCTCACTAGGGCCGCCGACACGAGACATGGAGGAAGGGAAAGGAGACAACGGCCACGGGAGCAACCACCACGGAATCGGAGGGAGGGGACTGCCTCCACCGCCCTCATGGAGCGGACCGGACGCGACCACAAGGACCTACCGAGCCCCGACGGCCCGGCCAGACACGAATGGCTCTCGACAGTCCCTGCCACCATGATGTAGCACGCTGGCCAACGAAGCCACCACCGCCCGCAGAACGCCGACGCCTCGCCACCACCAGGGAGCAACGCCGCTGCGCGCCGAACCACCGGCCCGCCACAACCCAGATGGGGTCCATATCTGGGCCGAGCGGGCGCTGCCAGCCACCAGCACCCATGGCCCATGGGATCGCCGCCGCCGTTAGGGGCATCCGCAACACCCTACGCGCGCGGGGAAAAAGGTGGACCACCACCTCCAGCGCCACACGGGCTGGGCCCGGCGAACCACGGCAGCCACAGTGGGAGGGGGAACGACAGGGTGGGAGGCTGGGGGAGCGGAGGAACCAGGGTCCGCCCGTCGCCCGCCGGGGGG
>LR738713.1:4335495-4358192 GCA_902687465.1 Secale cereale | reverse complement strand
GGGGGGGGCGAGCGAACGGGAAGGGCGTGTGGCTTTTTTAGTGATTGTCATAAATCATTTGCTGAAAGATGCTATTCCTTGGTCAATGTCAATGCACCACACTTTAGCTCATCAGTTGTAGGCTGCACCTGATCTTTCACGGTGCAATGGGCTTGGATTCCCTCTTCCTAATGAGGCATGTCAAAAATCAGTTCCATTGACATGCATATTTGGTTGATGGCCACTTTGAATGCAATCAATGAGAGATGGTCACTTTGAATATTCAACCAATTTGGTTGATGGCCTAGTAGGATTTGTGATTCATGCATGAAGCTCATTTTCCTTCGTCTTTTTCATTGCCCTCGGGGCAGCCATATGGCATTTGATATATTGAACTTTATTGAACTCAAATGATGAACTTTGTAATCATTAACAAAAGGTTGTTCACATCACTTGATGTAGAGGCCGAGGGCGTCCCCTCTTTTCGATAAAAACATCAACAAACACATAAAGAGTCTCTTAAGCACATGTAACTCTTCAAAATTCATGATTTATGTGAAGATAGACTATTTGGCACGCGAAAGGAGTCACATATATTGATCATGCATCCATACATGCTAAGATCTAAAGCTAGTAAGTATGTACATATATATATATGTTGTCTGTATGACTGCATGGCAACACAGTGTTTCTGAATATTTGAACTGCCGACCACATAGCGGCATGTCCTGAACAAGCTAGGCAAGCTAGATGGGAGTACGTATAAGCTAAACAGCATGGGCTTCTCACTGTCCCTCATGCGATTGACACTGGACTACTCATTTCATGAAGTTCTCACTATTTTGTGTTCTCTTCTTGCAAGAGGAAACAAAACATGGAAATAGAATGATCACATGATTTTGCAGCGTGTATTCACATGATACAAGAGAGAATATATAAAATGGTGCTTGCATGACTTGATCAACACTTATCACTTTTACCTAACAAAACTACATATAGCGCCTATACATACCCTTCTTCCTTAGGAATTAGGATGTCAAAAGTACAATGTTGTATCGTTAGTATGTTTCCCTCCACTCTAGTGTCCAGTCAATGGCATACTCTGAAATGAAATATAGGAGGAAAACAAAACAAAGCAGTATTTCCTTGTACACTCCTGCATTACCAAAAACGCCATGTAAGTTGGGAAAGAACGGGCTGCTAATCGCATGCCTCGTCCGTCTCATATTCATGTATATATATACAGTACAGATATACAATCAGGTTACAAGCAGTTTCCATGTACATAAGATATCATGCCATCTATATGAGACTTGGCGTGAACGCCAAGATAAGCAGCAGCGGACGTGGCTGATGTGGAAGAATCGGAACGGCCTGGTACGGCCGTCCGGTCATGCTCTAACACGCCCCCGCAGTCTGAACCCGGGAGAGCAGCGACGTGAAGACTGGTCCGAAAGTCATGAAATAATGTCGTCAGTAGTCCTTTGGTGAAAATGTCCACAAATTGAGAGGACGAGGGGACATGTAGAACACGTACGGCACACAGAGCAACCTTCTCACGAACAAAGTGAATGTCCAGCTTGATATGCTTCGTGCGACGATGTTGAACCGGGTTGGCAGAAAGATAAACCGCACTGACGTTATCACAATACACAATGGTAGCACTATCGATAGGTCGATGAAGTTCATGTAGTAATTGGCGGACCCAACAAGATTCAGCCACTGCCGTCGCAACAGCTCTGTACTCTGCCTCCGCACTAGAGCGTGACACCGTTGTTTGGCGTCGTAAGGACCAAGAGATAAGATTATCACCGAGGAACATGAAAAAACCCGACGTCAAACGTCTGGTGTCCGGGCATCCAGCCCAATCGGCATCAGAGTAGGCAGTGAGAGAATGGGATGAAGAAGAGTGTATGAGAAGACCATGATGGAGAGTACCTTTGAGGTTGTAAGGGCATATTTCTCCCTAAGTAGTTTTGGTGATTGATGACAATGCATTTGCGGACTGATCGTGTGCTCTAAGCTCATACAGGTATATCTCCCTTAGGCACAAGACGATTGTTTGCCCCTCGGATTCTATGGAAGACGGTGTTTTCTTTTTGCTCCCTGTCGGTGGCTTTGAGTAATAGGAAAGCCGTACTATTAAGAGGGGGTCCGCGTCGGAAAGGTTTGGGTAGAATCAACACGTACACATCCTACCCCCACACCACCTTTCCTTGCTTCTCTGGAGGTCCAACCGGGTATTTTTCGTATATGCAAACTGTGACTTCTTAACTGATCATCTGCCTGGCAAGCGGTAGTACCGCTCAACCAAGCGGTAGTACCGCGCAGGTACACGGTAGTACCGCTCCGACGGTAGTACCGCGTCTCCAGAGCGGTAGTACCGTGTATCTGGCTCAGGCGCTGATTCTAAGTACAGAAGTTGATGCGGAAGTAATTTTTTACTTCCGCATCCAATGCGGTAGTACCGCTCAACCAAGCGGTAGTACCGCTCAACCAAGCGGTAGTACCGCGCAGGTACACGGTAGTACCGCCTACCGACACGGTAGTACCGCTCCGACGGTAGTACCGCTCCGATGGTAGTACCGCGTCTCCAGAGCGGTAGTACCGTGTATCTGGCTCAGGCGCTGATTCTAAGTACAGAAGTTGATGCGGAAGTAATTTTTTACTTCCGCATCCAATGCGGTAGTACCGCTTACCCTAAGCGGTAGTACCGTGTCGCATTTTGCTACTACCGTTTTCCCTGCGGATGTAGCCACGGATGTAATTTATTTCATCCGTGGTTGTCAATCATGTCGCACTATTTTGCCTAAGCGGTAGTACCGCTCTCTAAGCGGTAGTACCGCTCAGCCAGCGGTAGTACCGCATCTCATGCGCGGTACTACCGCTCTCTGCGGGCTGAAAACCTCAATAACGGTTGGATTTGTTCCCCCACTATATATAGGGGGTCTTCTTCTCCAAGAAGACCTACCTCTTCCCCCACTACTCCATTGTTGCTCCAAAAGCTCCATTTCCGCCCGATCTCTCTCCCTAGCCAATCAAACTTGTTGATTTGCTCGGGATTGCTTGAGGAGGCATCGATCTACACTTCCACCAAGAGATATTTGATTCTCCCCACTAATCCCTTGCGTATCTTGTTACTCTTGGGTGTTTGAGCACCCTAGACGCTTGAGGTCACCTCGAAGCCATATTCCATTGTGGTGAAGCTTCGTGGTTTGTTGGGAGCCTCCAAGTTGTGGAGATAGCCCCAACCTTGTTTGTAAAGGTTCGGTTGCCGCCTTCAAGGGCACCACTAGTGGAATCACGACACCTTGCATCGTGTGAGGGCGTGAGGAGAATACGGTGGCCCTAGTGGCTTCTTGGGGAGCATTGTGCCTCCACACCGCTCCAACGGAGACGTACTTCCCCTCAAAGGGAAGGAACTTCGGAAACACATCGTCGTCTCCACCGGTTCCACTTGTGGTTATTTCTTACCTTTACTTTTGCATGCTTTACTTGTTCAACTCCTATAGCATGCATGTGTAGTTGTTGTCCTTCTTTATCTTAGTTGTCATCCTAGTAGAATATCTAGACAACTAATTTTGTCGCTTAATTTAAAGTGGTTAAGAAAAGCTAAAAATTGTTAGTTGCCTATTCACCCCCCCTCTAGTCAACCATATCGATCCTTTCAATTGGCATCAGAGCCTCGTCTCTTTTTAAGGACTTTACCGTCTGAAGAGTATGGTTGACAACGTAGTCGAGACGGAGGACCATTCCGGTGGAAATCCGTCCTTGCCTACGTCAGATGGGGGAGCCTCGGTCACTCGTGAGGAGTTCAATGTGGCTTTGACCACATTGAAAGAATCACTAGCGAGCGAGGTCAAAGGCATGTTTAAAGAAATGCTTGAGGGGCTTAAATTATCCACCTCACCGTTGGAAGTGGGTCGTCCCGCTACCAACGTGTCGGAGGCTAATCCCGACAAGGGAGAAGCTAGTAGTGAGCAAGCCCCGGTCACTAAGAATGGGAGTGGGAAATTTGTCCAATCTGCTCCTCCTACTCACTATGGAGGACCCGTTCCCACACCGCATTTAAATTCTGTTGGGCCCCCTCCCAAGTTTGTTAAAAATACTGATTTTGCTACTTGGGTGTTTCGTTTCAAACGTCATATTAATCATTGTTCCACTAACCTTTGGAGAATCATTGAGCAAGGTTTTTATCCGTATGATCCCGACAACATGACTCCAAGAGAAACTGCAGATCATCAGTTCAACGAGTCCGCTCTTTGCATTCTTCAAGATTCCATCCCTCCTGAAGACATTGCTCACCTTCGACCCTTCACTGTGGCCAAGGAAGCTTGGGAGCATGTTGGCACAATGTACAAGGGAAGCACCAGTATTCAACGCTCCAACTATGAAGTGGTGCAAGATGAAGCTGATGAGTTTGCTATGATCGAAGATGAAGATCCTCGTGAACTTTATCGAAGATTAACTATTCTTGCAGTGTCTCTTCGAGATCATGGCAGTAAGGATACGGATGACAATTGGATCAAGCGCAAGTTCCTCAAGGCCATGATGCCCTATCATAAGGCCATGTCCTCTGTCATTCGTCAGAGACCGGACTTCCACACTTTATCCTCAAACGAAGTGTTGGATGAATTTGTTGCCATGAGGATCCTTGACGTAACCGCCGACAACGCGGTCTTAAGAGCTCAACGATCCAAGAAGCCTAATCTTGCTCTGAAGGCCAAGGCTTGTGTGGAAGAGGAGGAAGTGGAAGATGATGATGAGTGTTGCCCCGAGGACACCAAATATGCCTATCATGAGCACATGGCTCTTGCGTCAAGGCAATTCTGGGGCAAGAAGAACACAAGGTCCAACTTTAACAGGAACAACTCTAGTGGGAACAAAGGGAAGCAACGAGTAAGGACATGCTTCAACTGTGGAAATGTAAGTCACTTCGTTGTGGATTGCCCATATGAGAAGAGAGAAGACTTTGGAGGCAAGCTTATTCGGAAGGACAAGTCAAAGTCCTATCCCAACAAGAACAACTTCATCAAGAAGACTCCTCCGAAAGTGTTGGTGGCTCAAGAAGAATATGTGGAGGATGATGACAATGATGAAGACGATGAGGTGACCACTATGGCCACAATTGCAATTGCTACCACTACGCACTCATCTCTCTTCAACTCACCAAACGAGAACATCACCGCCAAGTGTCTCATGGCCAAGGCCACCAACAAGGTAACCCCAAACATCAATACTACTATCTCTTCTAATCCTTCATTGACTAATTGTATTGATGAGGGTGAGGGTATTAAGGAGGGAGAAAATGAATTTGATTTGTTCATAAAGAATCTCAAGGGCAAACCCAAGAAGCATTTTGTTGCTCTCTTGGAACAACTCGGTGAGGCCAATGACATGATCGAGGCTCACGAGGAAACCATTACTAAAATGGAAGGACATAGTCGAGACTATGCCGATGAGATATTGGATCTCTCTAACGCCCTAGAGGAAGAGCGTGGTCTTAGTTTGACTCTTGAGGAGTCACACAACGATGATCATGCTAAATTAAAGAAAGATCTTGATCATGCTTTAGTTGTCTCTCGTGTCCTTAACTCTGAGAAGGCAAAACTTGAGGTTGACCATGCTAAACTCAAAGAGGAGTTTGACATACTTGACAAGGCTCACAAGGCCTTGAAAGGAATGCATGCTACTCTCAAGGAGTCTCATGATCAACTCCAAGTTTCGCTAACCAAGGAAAAGGCTATCTTTCCTCGCATGGTGTTAATTGATAATGCAAATGCTACTAACCCATGTTGTGAGCATGTGCATCTTGTTGAAGAGAATGCCGAATTGAAGAAGCAACTTGAGAAAGGCCTTGTGACTTGCATACAAGGTGAGAAGAACCTCAACACCCTTTTGAGCAATCAAATGGAAGTTGTGGCAAAGGAAGGAATTGGGTTTGCTCCTAAGCCCAAGAAGAAGAAGAATGACAAGACAAAGCAACCACCCCCTCTCCGACAATCCTTTGTGAAAGAAGGAGAGGGCACGTCAACCAAGAAGAAAATTGGTGGTGTCAAGAAAAACTCCACCATACCATCAAACATGGCCGGCGATTTTAATCCTTCATATGTTTTATGCCGTGCCAGTGATGGCCATGTGTTTGCTAAATTTGTTGTTTCTTCTTATGAGTACATCGAATGGTCCATTTGGGTTCCTAAGACCCTTGTCACTAACCTCAAAGGACCCATTACCAAATGGGTACCTAAATCCAAGCATTGATCTATTGTAGGGGTTTGCTTCCGGTGGGGGATCATGGTTGCTCGATAGCGGAGCCACAAATCATATGACCGGAAGCAAAGACTTGGTGGTGGACGTGCATCTCGGTTCATCTATGGCCACCAATGTCGAATGGGGTGATGCTTCATCTTCTAAGGTATTGGGACTTGGCAAGGTTGTTGTCTCTCATGATCTCACGATCGAGAAAGTCATGCTTGTTGAGTCCCTTGCATACAATTTACTTTCTGTTCGCCAACTTGCACTCATGGGCTTTGCTACATTCTTTGATATTGATTCTGTGGCCCTCTTGTGGAGCAAGACTCTTAAAGTAGCCTATGTTGGGCATGTCGAGAACGGTCTTTATGTGGTTAACTTCTCGAAGCAACCCACTAAGGTCGCGACATGCCTAATGGCTAAAGTTGATGTGGGATGGCTTTGGCATCGCCGTTTGGCCCACGTCAATATGAGATCTTTGCAAAGTCTTCTCAAGGGGGACCATGTCCGAGGACTAACAAATGTTAGCTTTGCCAAAGATCGTGCTTGCAGGGCGTGCATTGAAGGAAAATTACATGAGAAGGCTCACCCTCCCACGACTATCATCTATTCAAAGAGACCCTTAGAGCTCCTCCACATGGATCTCTTTGGGCCTCCCACGTTTGATAGTCTTGGGGGTAGGAAGTATTGCTTGGTGATTGTGGATGATTACTCAAGATATACCTGGGTATACTTCTTCAAGAAGAAGAGTGAGACCCAACAAACCGTCATCAACTTTGCAAATGAAGCTCAACGACAACATGAAGCAAAGATTTTGATGATCAGAAGTGACAATGGCACTGAGTTCAAGAACTACACCCTGGATGAGTTTCTTGGTGATGAGGGGATCAAACATCAATATGCAGCCCCGTATACCCCTCAGCAAAACGGTGTTGCGGAGAGAAAGAACCGAACTTTAATAGATGCTGCAAGAACCATGATGGCTGAATTCAACTCTCCATACAACTTTTGGGCCGAAGCCATCAACACCGCTTGCCATGCTTCAAATCGTCTCTATCTCCGCAAAGGCTTGAACAATACTCCGTATGAGATTCTTACCGGTAACAAGCCCAATCTCAAGTACTTCCGGGTGTTCGGGTGTAAGTGTTTCATTCTCAAGAAAGGTGTTCGTTTGTCTAAATTTGAATCTAGAGCTCATGAGGGCATATTTGTTGGTTATGCTACAAACTCTCATGCTTACCGTGTCCTCAACAAGTCCACTGGACTCATAGAGGAGACGAGTAACGTAGAGTTTGATGAAAATAACGGCTCCCAAGTGGAGCAAAGTGGTACTTGTGATGCAGGTGATGAAACTCCTCCTCAAGCCATAAGAAGAATGGGTGTTGGATATATCCTACCCGTTGAGGAACCCCTTGTGGCCGAAGGAGAAGGACAATGTTCCACTCAAGTAGAACCATCACCAACCCAAGACCCACACGCTTCCGAAGAACAAAGTGAAGGCCCTCAGCCTGATGAACAAGGCCAAGTGCAAGATCAATCCCAAGTTGGTGAAGAATCACCAATTGATGCACAAGGCCAAGTTCAGTCCCCCGAGCAAGATCAAGGTCAAGAGGAAGCTCAAGATCAAGATCTTGCTCATGTTGACGCTCAAGATGATCAACTCAATGCTCCTCAGTTATCACTTGAAGAGCAATTAGAGCATCGTGCTGCAAAAGTTGCCTCCAGGCTTGCTTCCAACGAGCATCACATCGAGAACATTTTAGGAAGCATCAAAAGGGGGGTTAGCACTCGTAGACAATTAGCAAACTATTGTGCTCATCAAGCTTTTGTCTCCTTTGTTGAACCTAAGAAGGTTTATGAGGCGCTCGAAGACCCCGACTGGCTCAATGCCATGCATGAAGAACTCAATAACTTCGAGCGCAACAAAGTGTGGCGTCTGGTGCCAAGACCAAAGGAGAACCATAATGTCATTGGAACCAAATGGATCTTTAAGAACAAACAAGATGCCCATGGCATTGTCATCCGCAACAAGGCACGTCTGGTGGCTCAAGGCTACTCCCAAGTCGAGGGTATCGACTACGGTGAAACCTTTGCCCCCGTTGCTCGTCATGAATCCATTCATTTGTTGCTTGCCTATGCTTCCCATCATAACTTTAAATTGCAACAAATGGATGTGAAAAGTGCATTTCTTAATGGTCCCATTAATGAGTTGGTGTATGTTAAACAACCCCCGGGGTTCGAGGATCCTAAGTTCCCCAATCATGTGTATCAACTTGATAAGGCACTCTATGGCCTTAAACAAGCCCCACGAGCGTGGTATGAGCACCTTACCGAGTTGTTACAAGATCGTGGGTTTGAAATTGGGAAAATCGACCCCACTCTTTTTACTAAGAAGGTCAAAGGGGAGTTGTTTGTATGCCAACTATATGTTGATGATATTATCTTTGGTTCTCCTAACAAAGCTTTCAATGATGAGTTCGCCGCACTCATGACCACACATTTTGAGATGTCCATGATGGGAGAGTTGAAGTACTTCCTTGGATTTGATATCAAACAACGAAGAGAAGGCATCTTCATCAAACAATCCAAGTACACTCAAGACATGCTCAAGAGGTTCAACCTTAGTGATGTCAAGCCGGCTACTACTCCGATGCCAACCAAATGCCAACTTGACATTGATCCCAATGGTAAAGCGGTGGATCAAAAGGTATATCGCTCTATGATCGGATCCTTGCTTTACCTTTGTGCATCTAGACCGGATATTATGTTGAGTGTGGGAATTTGTGCACGGTTCCAAGCCTCACCTAAGGAAAGTCACTTTGTGGCTGTCAAGCGAATCTTTCGATATTTGGCTCATACCCCAAACTTTGGCTTATGGTATCCAAGAGGAGCAAATTTCAATCTTGTTGGTTTCTCTGATTCTGACTGGGTGGGAGACAAAGTGGATAGGAAGTCCACCTCGGGAGGGTGCCAATTTCTTGGTTGCTCTCTCGTTAGTTGGTCTTCCAAGAAGCAAAGTTGTGTATCTCTCTCGTCCACCGAAGCAGAATATGTGGCCGCTGGCAGTTGCTGTGCTCAACTCTTATGGATGAGGCAAACTTTAAAGGATTACGGTGTCACTTGTGATAAAGTGCCTCTTTGGTGTGACAATGAAAGTGCCATCAAGATTTCTCTCAACCCGGTGCTTCACTTCAAGACGAAGCATATTGAGATTCGGTAACTTCATCCGAGATCACATAAGGCAAGGAGAAATCGAGCTTCACTATGTCAACACTCATGATAACCTTGCAGATATCTTCACGAAGCCTCTGGATGAAGCAAGATTTCGCGAGTTAAGGCATGAGCTAAATATCATCGATTTGAGCAATGTGGCTTGAATCTGTGCACACACTCCTCACACTCGACATAGCTATCTTGTCTAGATGTAGGCATGGACTTAGGGGGAGTACTGTTCTCTCAATGAACTATTCCTCCCCTTATTATGCATAAACTAACCAAATCTTCATCATTTGCCATGCATAGTTGGCTTAAATGCTTCAAGTCGAGTTTTGATCATGGGCCCAAGGATAATTCTTCGCGATGCCATATCTATAAAACTCAAACATAGGGGGCCTCGGCCACCGCCCTCTTATGAGGAATTTGTGTTACGTGTTTTGCTTGTGCACATGGTGTTTCTACTCTTTCTGGTGCTTAAAGCCTCTTATCTTTTCGTGCATTTTCTTGGGAGAGTGGTACTACCGTGATCGGTTACGGTACTACCGTGAAGGATATACGGTACTACCGCACATCCAGCACAGCAGTAATTTTTTACTGCCGCTGGTAGGGCGGTACTACCGCGATGACCGCGGTACTACCGCACATATCCGAACGAGTGGGGGTTATAAGCAGGCAGGGGGAGTTCCATCTCCCCCATACCCATTCACTCCTAACCCCCACGTCGTCCCTGTCTCTCTCTCTCAAGAACGCCGCCGGAGGACCTCATCGGATCTCCTCCCTCGGCCACTCCCCTCGCATTCCGACCGGTGGGATCGATCCCCACCACGTCCTCTTGCCATGGATGAAGGTTTCTCCCCTTTTCCCCTCCTCTTATTGCCTTGCATGTGTTTTTAGGGTTAGGGGAGATGCTTAGTGTTCTTGTGTTCTTCGTGATCTTATCCATGGATGCTTAGGATGTGGGAGAGTGTTTATGCACTAGTAATTCGATTATATTTGTTGCTACGAAGTTACTTTGATCAGCCGTAGTACCATGAGTCGATCTCCTTGGCCGTTTCTAGATCTGCTCTTCTCAGATCTGTTCCGTGCGGTACTACCGCTGGAGAACCGCGGTACTACCGCACGATCTAATCCAGATCTGATCTGACCTGCGCGGTACTACCGCTGTCCCCAGCGGTACTACCGCGCGGGCGGAAGTAAAAATCCAGTACTGCTTACCGAGCGGTACTACCGCAACCCTATGCGGTACTACCGCTCCGCATGCAGCACTATTTTTTTACTTCCGCTCCTCTTGCGGAAGTAAAATCTTACTACCGCAACGTATGCGGTACTATCGCATCCGTATGCGGTACTAATTTTTTAGTTCCGCTTCTTCTGGCGGAAGTAAAACATTACTACCGCAGCGTACGCGGTACTACCGCATCCATCTGCGGTACTACCGCTTACGTTGCGGTACTAATTTTTTAGTTCCGCCTCTTCTGGCGGATGTAAAATATTACTACCGCAGCGTATGCGGTACTACCGCATCTGTCATGCGGTACTACCGCTTACCTTGCGGTACTATTTTTTTACTTCCGCGTAGGGTCAGCAGTACTACCGCTTGTATCATATTTTCTTCGTAGCATGATCTCTTTCCTATTTCTCCTGGTTTCTAGTGTTTATCGAGGCTTTGGCATTGATTCTTCTTGTGTTTGTGTTGTTGTGGTCTTGTGTTTGTGTTTTTAGGTGGTGGCTCCGGTTTTGAGGGTCGTCGTACCAACCCTGTCCGCGACACCGGATCCAAACGTCTGCGTACCCCAAGTGATGTGCCAGAGGGCTCCAATCCCCAGCGCCGGTACAAGACTTCAACCAACAAGCGCAAGGAATCCTCAATATCTATGGAGGAGATGCCTGCTGCTGAGTTCATGTCACGAAGGAAGATCAACCCGTATGGAGAACCCCGTGAGCACTTTCCTGGAGATGATATCTTCTGGACCAAGCAACAGTTTCGCATCTACCATGAGGTTCTCAAGACCAAGGCCAATCTTTATGTGGATGCTCACTGGGTGGATGTGGATCACATGAGGAAGGACAAGAACCGGGCATACTTTGCAGAGGCTCTTGATTTGATCGAGCAGTTGGGCCTGGAGCACATCATGACCTTTCAGAATGACTTTGATCCAGAGATTATTGCTCAGTTCTATGCCTCTGTCAACTTCCAAACCAAGGACGATCGCCCTATGACTTGGATGACCAATGGTCACAAGATGACCTCTACTTGGAAGGAGTTCATGGATCTTCTTCAGCTTCCTGATGAGGGTCTCCATACCCCAATTGGTTTTCGGCCTCACGCCAATCCTGAATCAGCAAACAAAGACAAACTGCTTCCATTTTATGAGGAAAAGACTCTTGCTAGTGGCAAACAGACTTGGGTGTTGAATCCCTTCTTGGACATCATGTATCGGATCTTTCGCAACACTCTGTTCCCTCGTTTTGGAGATAAGGACAAGGTCCATGCCTACCTGGTTGACATGCTGTTGATGTGTCAAGAGGCTCGCTCAGCCCAGGCTGCACCGCTTGACATTTCCCACATCATGTGGAATGAGCTCCGTTTTGCCATCTACTCTCGCAAGGTACCCATCTATGGTCCATACTTGTTTCTGCTGATCTCCAAGACTTGGGAGAAGTTGTACCCAGAGGAGGAGTTCGAGGCCGACTGCTACCGCCATGATCCCATCCGGCTTCGCGTCAAGACTCGATGGGCCAACACCACCACTCGTGCTCAGGCTGCTGCTGCCCAGATGGGCACTGAGGAGGAGCCTGTGGAGGAGACTGCTGATGTGCGCTCTGGCAGATTTGCCCCTTCTTCTTCCTCTGCAGTGGAGAAGCCTTCTTGGGCTAAAAAGCTTCAGCAGAAGATGAAGGCCCTCTTCTGCATGCAGGCTAAGGGGCAATACCAGGCTCATATGACTGACAAGAAGACACGCCAGCGTGACAAGAAGATTCTGGCTCTATATGGAGAGGAAGTTTCCAATGGATCCGAGGATAACATCACACCTGAGGCTACCTGGATGGCTCGCCAGGGGTACAAGTGGTCAGAATCTGATGAGGAGTATCAGGAGAAGCAGCAGGGGTCTGATGATGAGTATCAGGAGGAGCAGCAGGGGTCTGATGATGAGTACGACGACTGAGCTTCTCCAGGGCTGCCTCCTGTCTTAGTGTCTTCTTTCCCCTTTGTGGTGTCTCGATGACAAAGGGGGAGAGTGATTTGCGTGTTTGTGTTGTGCTCTTGTGTTTCGTTGAACTCTGGTTTATTTGCGTGTTTGTGTCGTGTGCGTGAGACTATCATATGGTGTAAGACATATGCCCCGTTATCGTTGAACTCATCGTTATGTCTTTAATATTTATCTAGAGCAGTTAGTTCTTATATAGAGTATCTTGTGTGTAGATTATAGGGGGGCGCTAACGTGTATGTGTGCCGTGCAGTCCAAAGCACAATCTTGTGTAGGCACACATCCAGGGGGAGCTCACCTATACTCTAGGGCTTGGATTGCATACTCTATTATTTCTTCCCTGTGCAAATCAAGTATTGTCATCAATACACCAAAAAGGGGGAGATTGTAAGGGCATATTTCTCCCTAAGTAGTTTTGGTGATTGATGACAATGCATTTGCGGACTGATCGTGTGCTCTAAGCTCATACAGGTATATCTCCCTTAGGCACAAGACGATTGTTTGCCCCTCGGATTCTATGGAAGACGGTGTTTTCTTTTTGCTCCCTGTCGGTGGCTTTGAGTAATAGGAAAGCCGTACTATTAAGAGGGGGTCCGCGTCGGAAAGGTTTGGGTAGAATCAACACGTACACATCCTACCCCCACACCACCTTTCCTTGCTTCTCTGGAGGTCCAACCGGGTATTTTTCGTATATGCAAACTGTGACTTCTTAACTGATCATCTGCCTGGCAAGCGGTAGTACCGCTCAACCAAGCGGTAGTACCGCGCAGGTACACGGTAGTATCGCCTGCCGACACGGTAGTACCGCTCCGACGGTAGTACCGCGTCTCCAGAGCGGTAGTACCATGTATCTGGCTCAGGCGCTGATTCTAAGTACAGAAGTTGATGCGGAAGTAATTTTTTACTTCTGCATCCAATGCGGTAGTACCGCTTACCCTAAGCGGTAGTACCGTGTCGCATTTTGCTACTACCGTTTTCCCTGCTGATGTAGCCACGGATGTAATTTATTTCATCCGTGGTTGTCAATCATGTCGCACTATTTTGCCTAAGCGGTAGTACCGCTCTCTAAGCGGTAGTACCGCTCAGCCAGCGGTAGTACCGCATCTCATGCGCGGTACTACCGCTCTCTGCGGGCTGAAAACCCCAATAACGGTTGGATTTGTTCCCCCACTATATATAGGGGGTCTTCTTCTCCAAGAAGACCTACCTCTTCCCCCACTACTCCATTGTTACTCCAAAAGCTCCATTTCCGCCCGATCTCTCTCCCTAGCCAATCAAACTTGTTGATTTGCTCGGGATTGCTTGAGGAGGCATCGATCTACACTTCCACCAAGAGATATTTGATTCTCCCCACTAATCCCTTGCGGATCTTGTTACCCTTGGGTGTTTGAGCACCCTAGACGGTTGAGGTCACCTCGAAGCCATATTCCATTGTGGTGAAGCTTCGTGGTTTGTTGGGAGCCTCCAAGTTGTGGAGATAGCCCCAACCTTGTTTGTAAAGGTTCGGTTGCCGCCTTCAAGGGCACCACTAGTGGAATCACGGCACCTTGCATCGTGTGAGGGCGTGAGGAGAATACGGTGGCCCTAGTGGCTTCTTGGGGAGCATTGTGCCTCCACACCGCTCCAACGGAGACGTACTTCCCCTCAAAGGGAAGGAACTTCGGAAACACATCCTCGTCTCCACCGGTTCCACTTGTGGTTATTTCTTACCTTTACTTTTGCATGCTTTACTTGTTCAACTCCTATAGCATGCATGTGTAGTTGTTGTCCTTCTTTATCTTAGTTGTCATCCTAGTAGAATATCTAGACAACTAATTTTGTCGCTTAATTTAAAGTGGTTAAGAAAAGCTAAAAATTGTTAGTTGCCTATTCACCCCCCCCTCTAGTCAACCATATCGATCCTTTCAGAGGTATCGAAGAATGCGTTTAATTAGATGGAAGTGAGGCTCTTTAGGATCATGCATATGAAGGCAAACTTGTTGAACAGCATAGGCTATTTCGGGACGAGTGAGAGTGGCATACTGAAGAGCTCCGGCAAGACTCCGGTAGAGAGGGATCAGTGACGGGAGTGCCAGCCGAACCGGATAATTTGGCCTTGGTATCGATAGGAGTTTGGACGGGATGACAGTCGCGCATACCTGCACGAGAGAGAATGTTGAGAATATATTGGCGTTGAGATAGATGAAGAACAGAGGCGGTGCGAGTTACAGAAATACCAAGGAAGTGGTGGAGGGTGCCGAGATCCTTCATGGAGAATTCGGTGCTAAGGGACTGGATGATAGACTGTAGAAGTGTGTGAGTAGAAGCGGTGAGAATGATGTCGTCGACATAAAGAAGAAGATATGCTAGGCTATTGTTGCGATGAAGGATAAATAGAGAGGCAACAGACTTGGACTCAGTAAATCCCATTGTGCGAGCAAAGGCTGCGAAACGCTGAAACCATGCACGGGGTGCCCGTTTGAGGCCATAGAGAGATTTGACAAGACGACAGACATGAGTGGGATGTTGAGGATCCACAAAGCCGGATGGTTGTTGGTTGTAGACTACTCCCTCCGTCCACAAATACTTGTCGGAGAAATGGATGCATCTAGACGTATTTTAATTCTAGATACATCCATTTTTATGCATTTCTCCGACAAGTATTTCCGGACGGAGGGAGTACTTCATCAAGATGACCATGAAGAAAGGCGTTTTTAACGTCTAGTTGATGGATCGGCCAGGAGTGGGATGTAGCTAAAGAAAGAACAATACGAATGGTCGTAGGTTTGACGACGGGGCTAAAAGTCTCGTCAAAATCGACCCCATGTTGCTGAGAGAAACCTCGAACAACCCACCGAGCTTTATGGCGAGAGAGAGAACCATCGGGATTGTATTTGTGATGAAAGACCCATTTTCCACTAACAATATTAGCACCTAAAGGTGGAGGAACTAATTGCCAAGTTTGATTGATTGTGAGAGCGTCGAATTCTTCCTGCATGGCGTGTCGCCAAGAGGGATCACGTAGGGCTGTGAGATAGTTCTGCGGAATGGGAGAGGTTGTGACGGCTGATAAATTAAGGCGATCAATTGGTGGTGGAAGCCGGCCGGTTACTGAGCGTGTACGATGAAGTGGTGGCGCTGGATGTGTAGTTGATTCAGACGGAAGTGTAGCAGATTGCGTTTGAGACAGAGAACTTACAGATGGTGGTTCCGCTGGAGATGGAGGTGGGCCTGGAGATGTAGGACCCTCTGGTGGTGGAGAGGCGGGAGGAGGTGAGCTAGGCGTGGCTGTTTGGATGCTTTGGGAAGTGTGGCCGGGAAAACCATGCATAACGGGTGCATGCATAGTGGGTTGGGCAGCTGGTACATGGAGAGATGAATTGAGTGGATCGAATAGAGGGGCCGGTGGTGGATCGAATAGAGCAGGGGGTGGTGATGCTGGAGTAGGAGAGGATTCGGGTGCATACCGAAATGTGGTCTCGTCAAAGATAACGTGACGCGAGATAATGATGCGCCGGGTTGTGAGATCAAGGCAGCGGTACCCACGAGGACGTGTAGGATAACCAAGAAAAACACATTTAGTTGAGCGGGCGCTGAGCTTATTAGGGGAAGTGGAGGATGTGTTAGGGTAGCAAAGGCAACCGAATACTCGAAGGTCATTGTAAGATGGAGAGAGGCCGAACAGCAGGGTATATGGTGTTGAAAATTTCCGTGCGGCTGTAGGGCGAATGTTTATGAGGTAGGTGACGGTATGGAGGGCTTCGGCCCAAAGAGATGGTGGCATGGAGGCTTGGAAGAGAAGTGTGCGAATGACGTCATTAGTCGTACGGATTGCTCGCTCGGCCGTACCATTTTGTTGGGAGATGTAAGGACAAGATAGGCGAAAAAGAATGCCATGGGTGGTGCATAATGTATTTAGTTTAGTGTTGTCAAATTCTCGGCCATTGTCACATTGGAGTGTAGAAATAGACAGATTAAATTGGGTACGAGTCGTAGGCGTGAAAGGCAGTGAAGGTGGCCTAAACATCAGACTTTTTGCGTAGGGGAAAGCTCCAAAAATAATGTGTATAGTCATCGACGATGATAAGATAATAACAAAAACCAGAAGTTCTAGGGGCCCGGGATGTCCATAAATCACAATGAATTATTTCAAACGGGCGAGTAGTAGAAGTTTGAGAAGCATAAAATGGTAGCCTAACATGTTTGCCTAACTGACATGCGTGACAGAGGGGAGGCCCTCCTTTATTGAAAGAAATATGCTGGGAGCTATGAAGACGTGACATGGTGTGATCGCCGGGGTGTCCAAGTCGACGATGCCAAAGCGAGGTGGAGGCGATGATGGCGTGAGCTTCAGCAAGTGCTGGTTGGTGGAGAGGATAGAGTGGCCCGGAGCTATTGCATCGAAGAATCACAGTCCTGGATGGAAGGGCCTTCACATAAAAACCGAAGGGATCAAATTCAATAGAACAATAATTATCAATGGTAAATTGACGAACAAATACGAGATTTTTGATAATGTTGGGAACAACAAGAATATTACGAAGATAGAGAGGTTTTGAGAGAGATGCAAGTGTTTGGGAACCAATATGAGTAATGGGAAGAGATGCGCCGTTGCCAACGGTTACTGTGTGAGCGAAGGAGGGTGTGAGAGATTGAAGTTTACCCGGATCGGATGCCATATATATGGGAGGAAGCGCCGGAATCCATGTACCATTCGTTGTTGGGGAAGTGCATGTTATTCAGGGCGGTGACGAGCACGGGGTCGAGTTGTTGCTGCTGCGGGAAATTGAGAGGAAGTGGCGCCTGGTGTAGCTGCGTGTTGGTATAGCCAGCTGCTGGAGCATATGCTTGAGAAGTGCTTGTAGGACGAGGACCAAGGAGGCCTGGAGCTGGAGCACGCCATGCACGTGTCTGCTGCCATGATTGAGGCTGGGACGGCGCCGGGTGTTGGGCGTGGCCTGCACGAGTTGCCAGCCTTGTCCACGGATTGAACATCCATGGTTCACTGCGTCCACGGCCGCGTCCGCTGCGGCCACGTCCACGGCCGCCGCTACCGCCGCCGCCACGGTAGCCTTGGCCGTTGACCTACGTTGCACGGATACTTGAATACGTATCGGATACGCGATATGGGGATACGCCCGATACGTTAATTTTTTAAAAATATGGATACGGGGATACGTTTATATATAGATGTTACATATATTAATTATTGCAAATATGAAGAAAAAAATTAAGGAGCTTCTAGGTCGAAGCATGCATCAATACGATTACCCCTTTCTTTTCTTGCACTTAGTCCACTTCCATTAATTGGCAGTGAGATTTGACCAGGTTTGTCGTTCCAATCAATGCATCGACTCTCTTTTGCTCACCTTTCAATTGAATAAAAAACATTGACAGACATGTTTTCACATGAACTCGTGCCCATATTGGGAATCTTCAAAGGTGCGTCTTTATTATTGAGGGGATTTCACGTCGAACGAGGGGTTTTGGGTATCCAAAACGTATCGCAGAAGTATCCTAGGAGTATCAAACATTATTTTCTTTTTTTTTTAATATCAAAATATCGAGGGATACTTACGGGATACGTATCGGGAAGTATCGGGGCAGTATCCGAGTATCGGGGCAGTATCCGGCTGGATACGGGCACTTTCTGAAGTATCCGCGCAACGTAGCCGTTGACGTTGAAGGAGACCGAGCTGCCTCGTCCTGCGCCCCCAGAAGGTGCGCGCTCGCCACCGGCGCTTGGAAGAATGTTGTTGCCGCTAGCCCAAAGAGCCGTGGCAGTAGTGTCACGGACGGTGAGACTGAAGTGAATAGCAGCCAACGGGCTAACATCCCCCCGCAGTCCTAGCGGGAGCGTCGTGGACGGTGTTGCGGACGCGTTGACTGTAGAGGAAGACGACGAGTTGCTCAAGCGGATGATAACCCTTTATGCCGATATCAATGTAGCCGAGAGGGTAGAGGGTGGTGTAGCCGTGGTCGAGGTAGTCGTGCGAAGAACGTCGTGGTTGATGTCAAGTCGGGGTGGCCGGTGTCGAGGAAGTCACCATGGAGCCGCGTGCGCAAAGAGGGGCCGAGTTAGTCATGGGCGCATTTGTGTCAAAGTAGTGGTGCGTCAAGTTGAAGACGATGTTGACGAGGCGTCGCGCCGGGTTTGAGAAGCCCGGGGACATGTCGTAGATGCACGCACGTGTCGGTGTTGCCAACACCGGGCATGGGTAGACAGACGAAGAGGAAGTTGACGAAGCGTTGCACCAGGCTTGCTAGGCCCGGGGACACGTCGTGGATGAAGGCACGCATCGGTGCTGCTAGCATCAGCATGCGTAGACGAGGGACCTGTACGAGTTGTACGCATTTATCTCTTAAACCATGCGTTCAAATCTCGAACCGTTTTCATCGTTGAATTTCTCGCGTCGAGATCTTCCAAACTGGATTTCATGTTGATAGGTTTTGATGAACTTTTTTTCATGAAAGAGGCACGCTCGTGCCTCTCGCGAAATCACAACCGTGCCTCTGGCGGAAGCAAAACCGTGACTCTCGCGGAAGAAAAAAAAAGAGAAAACGCATTTTTTTTTCGTTTCCGAGGGAGGCACGGCCGTGACTCTCGCGAAAGCACAACCGTGCCCCTCGCGGAAACAAAACCGTGATTCTCGCGAAAGAAAAAAGAAACAGAAAACACATTTTTTTTCCATTTCCGAGAGGCACGGCCGTGACTCTCGCGAAAGCAAAACCATAACTCTCGCGAAAGGAAAAAAAAACGCGTTTTTTTCGTTTCTGAGAGGCACGGCCGGGACTCTCGTGAAAGCACAACCATGACTCTCGTGAAAGGAAAAAAAAACAGAAAACGCGTTTTTTCATTTCCGAGAGGCACGACCGTCCCTCTCGCGAAAGCACAACCGTGCCTCTCGTGAAAGCAAAACCGTGACTCTCGCGGAAGAAAAAAAACAGAAAACACGTTTTTTTCCGTTTCCGAGAGGCACGGCCGTGACTCTCGTGAAAGCAAAACCGTGACTCTCGCGAAAGAAAATAAACAGAAAACGCGTATTTTTTCGTTTCCCAAAGGCACGGCCGTGACTCTCGCGAAAGCACAACCGTACTTCTCGCGGAAGAAAAACCGCGACTCTCGCGGGAAAGAACACGTTTGTTCGCACATTATTTATTTTTCGATTTTTTTTATTGAAAAAGCTTAGGAAGACCGGTGGAAAACCAAAACGTGAAAAAACAGGAAAAATACCATTTAAAAAGTCGAAAAAGCGTGCGGAAAAATAATAAAAAATCTGAAGGGAGCGCGACACGTGACAAATAACTGAGAGCGTGTCAAGTGGTGCTGATCGCTGCGAGGCTTCCGAAGAAGCGCTCGTTAACTGGTTTTTTTTTTAGACAAACTCGTTAACTAGTTGGTCCTGGAAAAGAACAAGCAGTGGATGCGCGCGCGTGGGCCAGCCCACCTCACTCCGCTAGGGAGGAGGATTCTTCAGCGAAGCCATTGTCACACTGTGGGCCTCTGTCATCCATTGGGACGTATCCCTAGCCTAGGCCTAGTACGCAATGTCGCTCAATGGGCCGGCCACCATCGTTATAAGAAAAACAAGTGCCCTAGCTTCGTTTAGCCCACTCCCACCTCCCCTGGGAACGGGGAGAGAGCAGGAAGCTCGGCTACATGGTGAAAGGCACGCAGCTGCGGGGTGAGCACAAAGCGAACTATTCTTTCGCCTTTTACTAAAGAATACCGTGTGCACGCCACATTAAGCAGCATACCCTAATCTTTAAAGGGTGTCTTCTCCTTGTGAGAAGGCCCCAGCAATACTGAATTTGAAATATTTGTGGTATTTTGACAAAATGCCTGAATGGTTGTTAAATTGATTGCTGCTAAGCAACTAGTACTCTGAAATACTCCCTCCGTCCTAAAATTCAAATTCTTGTCTTTGATTTGTCTAGATATGGATTGTATCCAATACTAAAACATAACTTGATACATCTATATTTAGATAAATCTAAGACAAGAATTTTGGGACGGAGGGAGTATTATATAGGGCAAACAACATTTTTGACACTAGTGTAGTATCAAAAACATTCTTATATTATGGGACGGAGGAAGTAGTAAATTTACAACAGTCATCATTTCTCAGTATCTACTACTCCCTCCGTCCGGAAATACTTGTCATCAAAATGGACAAAAAGGGATGTTTCTAGAACTAAAATACATCTACATACATCCCTTTTATTCATCTTGATGACAAGTATTTCCGGACGGAGGGAGTACCATCTATAGTGACTAAGAATTTACTAGAAAGCAAGTTACAAATCACACTTCAGAGATTTGCCAAGCATAATTTTTACGCAACCGGAACATTTGATTCGGACTCAGGAACTAATCTATATAAATACAGCAATGGCTTGTATGCAACATATTTGAAAGAAAGCACGGAACCAAGAAGATTATAACTGTAAAAAAGAACAAGTGACCAGCCAAGCACCTTCTTGCAAGTATTCGACCATAATTAACTTCGCATCTCAGTATATACTATCAGGTATATAAACTTATATGCTAATATGAAAATGTCTTCAGGATACGACAGTCATTTGCTATGCAATTATTTAAGTCTACGGGTTCTTCTGTTCATAGGTGCAGCTTGCATATGGAAACTAACGGTACAGCTTGCCGAAAACATGAAGCACAGCAACGACGGCAACAAACCCTATGCTCATGATTAGAACAGCATTTGGGGACATCTTGCGCCCAGCAGCCTCATCGGTGTAGAACTGAAGCATTGTGCTGGCGCCACCACCACCTCCAGCAGCACCGCTGGTGGTTCTACGCCTGCGCAAGCTTGCGGCAGCTGCTGCACTCCCTCTTGCAGGTGCGTCACCAGTAGTCACCATATTGTTCTTATCTATCTGCATGGAAGTATGAGTTCTGATCAGAAGGCTTGTAACACTAGTACTCCCTCCGTCCGGAAATACTTGTCATCAAAATGAATAAAAGGGGATGTATCTAGACGTATTTTAGTTCTAGATACATCCCTTTTTGTCCATTTTGATGACAAGTATTTTCGGACGGAGGGAGTAGTATCATAAATGACCAAAACATAAAGACAGTTCCTAATGGCCCAACCTGAATCTACGAAACCAAACTCGTAACCTATGGATACGAAACCAAACTTGGATTCTATGGATTAACACCCCATCAAACAGCACGTGTCTAGAAAGACGGACAGATACACAACTGCATATTATACCATTATAACTTATTTTTTTGCAAACATACGTAAGTCAAAAGCCAGCAGAGCCATAAGCAGAGTATATTACTCAATGAAAAAAACCTCTTGATTGTCGAAGTTAATCGTACAAAACAATAAGGAAAGGTTAACAACTTCAAGGTTGCCTTGGATCTCAGCAGGTAATGTTTTCTTCAGTACTTGAGAAGTTCAAGATAGATAACGCAGTTAACAATCACATCATCGATCCATGACTTCAGCAACAGAAAGCCATAAAAAGCAGACAAACAAACACACAGATTAAACAAAAGAAGATGACAGCATCTCAGACTGCATAGTCCCCAATGTTTTTCTTCACTGTCAAAAATCAAAACTCAAAGTGCAAGGATGAGTAAATGTGGATGTAACATCACGGATGCTCTCGAGAACAAACAACTCAAAACGGCACAAGCAAAATCTCACAGCAACAAACCAATAGACAATATAGTACATTTCTCCCAATCTCCTCTTTCTCTATATGAGCAATCTCTCTCAAT
This sequence comes from Secale cereale, assembly GCA_902687465.1. Classification (NCBI taxonomy): domain Eukaryota; kingdom Viridiplantae; phylum Streptophyta; class Magnoliopsida; order Poales; family Poaceae; genus Secale; species Secale cereale. The sequence continues at coordinate 4,335,803 of LR738713.1, read as the reverse complement.
GTCTCTCTATTCCCTGAAGCAGAAACACAAACAGCAGTTGCAATATCCAGAGAAGAAAACGCAGCACTCAGCATCAGCACCTCTCTCTATCACGGCCTCCCTTTCTCAATCAGCAATCAGCATTCAGAACAAAATTCACACGCAGCAAACCTACAAGCCTCTGCATCAGCAACTCTTGTATGTGTCGCACAACAAAGCAGCAGGAAAATCGCAGCAGCAGCACGAACAAAGCATAAATCGGCATCTCTCTTGCGGCGCCGCCACAGCACCACAGGGCCGGGGCTCCTCCCCCACCGCTTTTCGCCCCC
>LR738713.1:4316721-4328561 GCA_902687465.1 Secale cereale | reverse complement strand
CCCCCCCCCCCCTAGAAAAATTGAAAGGAAATAAAACATGCAAATAGAATGATAACATGATTTTGCAGCGTGTATTCTCACATGATACAAGAGGAAATAAAATGGTTCTCGCATGACTTGATCAACACTTATCACACCCTTACCTAATAAAACTACATAAAGCCCTATATATACCCCTCTGCCTTAGGAATTAGGATGGCAATGATCCTGTTGTTGCCGTAGCCTCGCCTTGGCCTTGCGCCGCCGCTCTCCTTCTACCTCTTGCCTCACAGAAGGAGAAACTCCACACACACACGCACACATGCACCAAGGAAGAACACACAAGCTTTGCCAAGAGGCTCCCTTGGTGATCACACCATGGCTACATTGTTTTTTCCAGCCCTCACGGCCTCCCTTCTCATTGCTCATTGACACATATATATACAAGAGGGCACACAGCCAGCCAACACATCCGGCCATCACGCACGCACTAATCCAACTAACTCCATGCATGATGCTAATCCACTCCTATCCATGCGCTAACCAACTAGCCATGCACGGTCAAGTCATGATTATCCTAACATTCTCCCCTTAATCTTGACTTGCCGTCATCGAAGTTGTTGCAGCTCCCGTCGTCGATGTTACCATAACTGTGACCCAGCCCGTGAACCTGACCTGGCGCACCGACGCCGGTCGCACGGTCCTCCGTCACGACTCCGGCGACACACGTCGAGCGTCCCTCTGCGCCCCGCTCGTCCCGCGCGTACCCGACGCGCCCGACGAGCCCGACCGCACCAGTGCATCCCGCACGTCCCGCGCACATCCGACGCGCCCGACGAGCCCGACCGCACTAGACGCTCACCGCGTGCCTGCGCGCCCGACGCGTCCAATGTGCACCCATAACACACACCGGTCGCGCCCGGCTCGCCGCCGCGGCTTATTGCCCTGCACCGCCGCGGCCTCCACCGCAGCGCAGCACCTCCACGGTCGTCGCGCCGAGCCGCCGCGGCCTCTGCGCCACCACGCAGGTCTTCCGCGACCTCCTCGTCTCCACGACCGCCGTGCTAGTCTCGAGCACGACATCACACCGCACGGCCGCGAACTCGCCGTGCGTCAAGGTCGCCACGCGCTCCCCGCGTGCCATGGCCTCCATGTCCGCCGCGGTCGCCGCGCGCCACGGCCGCCCCTCGAACCTCCATGACAGCCGCCGCGCCGCGCACCTTCACAGGCCGACACACGGCCCGGAGCTCCGCGCAGCCGCCGACGAACGCCGCCATCGCCGGCACGCCTCCGGCACGGCCCAAGACGACCAAGCTCATGATACCAATTGTTGTTGCCGTAGCCTCGCCTTGGCCTTGCGCCGCCGCTCTCCTTCTACCTCTTGCCTCACAGAAGGAGAAACTCCACACACACACACGCACACATGCACCAAGGAAGAACACACAAGCTTTGCCAAGAGGCTCCCTTGGTGATCACACCATGGCTACATTGTTTTTTCCAGCCCTCACGGCCTCCCTTCTCATTGCTCATTGACACATATATATACAAGAGGGCACACAGCCAGCCAACACATCCGGCCATCACGCACGCACTAATCCAACTAACTCCATGCATGATGCTAATCCACTCCTATCCATGCGCTAACCAACTAGCCATGCACGGTCAAGTCATGATTATCCTAACAGATCCAACGTTGCATCGTCGGTATGTTTTCTTCTATTTTATTGTCCACTCTATTCATACTCCGAAGTGAAATATTGAAGGAAAACAAAATATATTAGTATTTCCTTATACACTAGCACATTGCCAAAAACCTCAGATTCGTCAACCCCAGCTCGATCGCCACCACATTCCTGTCCGCAATGGCACTCGCCACCTACCGCTCCGCCGCTGCAGCGTTGAACATTGTATAAAGCAGCGTCATCTAGCAGCCCCGCCATGCAAATGTCCCCCCTCCTGTTCAAGCGCCATACAATCCGCGTCGTCCATGCCGCGGAGCTATGGAAGAACCCGTTCACTGCCTCGTCCAGTGCTAGTGTACCATCCGATTGCATGGCGCCCGAAGAGGCGTATAGCAGATGCCACAATGGGGCAGGCTTTCCTTGAGGGAAGCAAGGAGCTGACAACATCCATGTCACCTGACCTTCGGGGGCTAGCAAGTATCAACATTGTGAGAACAAAGTCGGAGCGTCAGAGTAGTTTGAGCTTAGGAATCAAGCTGACAAACTACCGAGGGGACAACATCAACTTGACGGGACAACATCAACGGGGATCTACTTCCTCGATTCCCAAAGACCGATCCAACTTTGATGCAGTTCATGTCCTTGTTGTGAAGTGCTTCCGATCTTGTAAGGAATTGCTCTGCTCCCTGAGTATTCAAGTGTAGGCGAATAGGTTGGATTGCATACGAAACGGGGATGTTTTTTATGTTGGTTTTCCCACCTTGTTTCTTGAAGAAAAAAATGATCTGGGTCACGGAGTGGAACCTCGATTTCACTTGAAATAGTGAGTAGGGTCTCAGGTAGCGTGAATTAGCACACAGGGTTGTTGAAGCGTTGGCTTCATGACTGCAGTTGGGCTAACATTGGACCACTCGATTATGCTGCCTGCATCTCTTCTTCGTTGAGAAACAAAGCAGTGGCATGCTAGAACCATTAGAGGCATTCAGGTTCAAGAGCTCAACTGAGAAAGCCAACTGAGTATTGCTAGTAAAAAATCAGCTGCTGCATCTCATCTCTGAAGTAAAAACCGTTGTTACATCTCATCTGATTCAATTTTGTGAGATGTGTCAACCTATTAGCACAACATGCAGTGTAGTAATTAACACAGACCAGCAATAATGGTTACTCGTTGCACCCACACCCATCAGGTGGGTTCAGGGCCGGCCCTGGGCCAGGGCAGCAGGGGCGACCGCCTGGGGCCCAGCCAAACTAGGGGGCTAGGGGCCCCGGTCCAGCACATATGTAGTACAGTCAGCCATAAACCACTGGAGGCCCAATATTGATGCGAATAAAAACAACCAGAGAGGCCCATATAAGAGGCACGCGTAGCTGCATTCGCCACGGATTCCTCGTCACTGATCGTACATGCACGACAGCATGTATTTGCACACCGTCGCCTCTCCAATTTCTTCGATCCAATCTAGCAGGCTTCGTTTTAGCCCGGTGGACGGAGCAGATCAGTGCGGAGTGAATCTGCCATATCGCTGCAGTGGTTGCCCTCAATCTCAACCTGGTGAATTGCAATTAATTTTTATTCTTGTAAAAACAACACTTGCAGCCTTGCAGGAGATAGGTGGTCGTCCGGTCTTGCAGTCTGTATTTGGATATATAGCTGGAGATTGTTGCTGGTAATTTATTCCAAATTCAAGTGTCGTGGTCGATTCTTTTTTTTCTGCGTGCAAACATGTTGCCTCAAAAACACTTGTCTAGTTCTGAAAAAAGAGAGTAAACGAGCAGATCAATTAACTGTCATTATTCTTGACACTATTATTGATGATTTTTGCATCAAAAAATGCATGGAATCATTGCTCATAATTACTGAAGGCGTATTTCTTTTGTTGTGCTCTGTAACTTATGTGATAATTGATCTAAAACATAGAGGAAAACATTTTTGTCAAATATTATTCACTTTTTGTAGGGGATCAAATATTATTTACTAGGAAAATTTATTGTTGTTTATGATGGCTTTACAATTAAAAAAAGACTAGCACCACTGGGCCCATTTATGGAGTTCGCCCTAGGGCCTCGAAAACTTCAGGGCCGGACCTGGGTGGGTTGTGTGCCTGGTGAACCGTTGGGTTTCTTTTGCTATCTCCCATGAAGGATGATGTAAGGGCATGCATGTTTGACGTCCCCGCAGGCATACCAAATGTTGACAACAGTTTCTCAAAAAGTAAAAAGAAGAAATGTTGACAATATTTTGTCCAACTAATCATGATTCACGAGTCCTAGATTTGACGATTAGTTGGAAGAATCCATGAGAGTAATATGTGGACAATTTGGGAACCCACACATAAAAAGTGTCATTTCTCCAAGGAACTTAAGATGAAAAATACAAAAATGATGTGTAAAGTCATTGTTCTTTCTAGGCATTTGAAACTCAAACAACTAAGAGTTGGAGGAAGATTATTATTCCATTGTGATCATATAAGACTATATTGTAAAATTTATTAGAGGCTCCAGAGCGATGGAGATTTGCAAGCGCGAATATCGATTCAAGCAATCTTGTTATCTTGTGATAATTAAGCTGGCTCTCTATGGTTATAATGAATTTCCTCGTGCACCATGTGCACACATGAGGTGGGGCGACGAGTGCCCCGTGCAGTAATGGTGCCTCCGTGGTTTGAATGATCTTTTGGTTTCCTCCAACTTTTCATACCATTCGGCAGGTTGCTTACACATTTTCGAATCACAAGTCTTGAACAGGGCATACTAAGCGTATTTATACAATGGGCATTCATGAAGCTCTGACCCTTCTTCATGCAGTTGAGATCCAACTACTCATTTCATGAAGTTTTCACCTTCTTTTCTCTTCATTTTTTTGTAACAAGAACTACAACATAAACAAAGAATGATCACATAATCTTTCAATGTCTACTCAGATAATGAAAGATGTTAAAGCAGTTCCCAGATGACTTGGCTAACACTTATCACATGCTTGGATGTCAAAGGCTATATATATAGTCACAAACACACTCACCTGCCTTAGAATTAGGATGTTAAACATCCAATGCTCATGAGTCTAGATATCATTCTTTCATATTACTTTCAATCTATGGAATACTGTGAAATATTGGAAGAAATCAAAAGATCATGGTGGGCATTTACTATACTGTACTACAATTTCTACATGGAACTTCACTCGACCATTAGACAATGGTTTTGTACAATTATTGTTCTTGTGTGTCTAATAGATTTTATTCTGTTCCAAATAGATTCATCACACATAACCGATCTGGAAATTGGCAGCTTGGGAAGCCAGCAGTTGGAGAAATATGGTTGCCCATGTTTGAGGACATGTTGTTGTCTTCCATTACAGAAGCAGAAGTTGAAGAGTTTCTTAGATGCCCAACATCATGGGAGAAATTCGCAGGGACATGGTACTGAATAACTTTGTATAATACTATGAGCTTGTGTGATGCAGTTATAGGTTTGTTAAGTCTGTTAGAACTAGGTGATTTCTCGGCGTGTTTCTGCGGGAATTTAAAGATTTATTTTGGATGAATTATGTATGAACAAAAATACCTAAATGAAAAGCTATTGTTTTTAGAAGTAATGTATGTGAAAAAATAGTATGCATGTGCTGGACCATTGGAGTTGCAACAATTAAATTGGGGTATGCATGTGCTACAATATAGTGTTAGTAGATGATGACGTGGCATAGTTGATGATGTGGAGGGCCGCATGTTGAGAGAATTAGAGTTAGCGGGGATCAAATTATTTACGTATATAGGATATAGAATAAGGTGGACCATAAAAAAATAGTATGAATTACATATGTAGCAGTGTAATCCATTTAGCTTTTCTCATGGTACAAGGCAACAAAAAGAGAGTATGTGTCATGTTGTGATCTCTGTTACTGGAATATGAAACACACATTTCTAAACGAATTGTCATCCATTGGACATTTCGATATTTTCTTTTCTTATAAAATCTGGTGTATTGGCTGCTAGGAACACATGCAACGTGCATATTCAGCCTGCATACAAACAGTTGTGGTTCCCTCTGCACAACTGCACATAAGCAGAGCTCGGTGGAAATGGATCGAGGACTCCCAACGTCCCAATAGAGCACAACTCTGCCGACGTCGACCAGGGGAAACAGCCAATAGTCCTTCGCGGGCACGGAACCGATCTCCACGACGATCCACCGGTCATGGCCGAAACTCATGACCATTGACTGTGAAATAGCCCAGCATGCCGACCTCATGACCCCTCTCAACGATGATTTCGACAACCAATACACATGGGATTTTTAAAAAGTTTCCAATGCATATTTGCATGATAATAAGGATGAGACACATGAAAATGGGTCTGGTCGATTTCGAGGCTAGTAAATACGATATATACAAATATTAATTCATATATCATCTCAAAATTGAATCATTCACCTAAAGATTTGAATAGCCCCCTAGGCAGAGTTAACCTATGGTAGTATGATGCCACAGGGAGTGTATGTAACATATGGCATCTCTAAAGATTTGAAGTGCTGCCTAGGTTGCATATGTAGAAAATATCTTTCCTTATGGTGAGTAGCTCTTGCTTGTCCTTTGTTTTCCTCCAATATTCCATACTACTATGTGGAATAATTTGACATTGCAAAGCACTGTTGGAAAACGCCCACTCTCCACTCGCCAAGTGGCTGGTCCATGCAGACCGCTTCGCCCGGACCTCAATGTCCGCGTGCACTACGTGTGCATCTCTCCCTGCATGCTAGGGATAGCTAGCTTATCGCTTGTAACTACTCACGATCTTCCTGCTCTCTCTCTCTTGTAACTCTATTTGTACAGCCGGCCACAGTGAATAGAGCAGTGTGAGTGTTTTGCATAACCTAACTTGGTATCAGACGCGAGCATCTCCGATCCTCCTTTCTCCCTCCGCTTCCGCCATGAACCGCCTTCTTCGCCGCACCCGCTCGGCGGACCTCGACTCGCCGGCGTCCGCGCCCTTCGCCGCGGTCCCTCTCGCCACCGCCGTGGCCCGGCCTGCCCCCGCTGCCGTCCCTCTCGCCACCGCCGCGCCCGCCGCGGCCCGGCCTTCGTCCCTCGCCGACCGGGCCACGGCGGTGCGACCTCGTCCTCATCTACCCCAGCTCCTCGCGTCCCACCACCCGTGGGCATCCTTCGGACCGCGGGAAGCACCGCCGTTCCCCACCTCGCACTGGGCGGCTCGGGCGGCGCCGTCGTCCCGCACCGCGGCCTTGGTGCCCCCGACGCCGGCCCTTCTTCCGTCGCCGGCCTGCCGCCCTCCATCGCGCACTACTTCACCGGCAGTCCGGTAACTACTCCCGGTGGCGACAGCATTTTTATATCATCTCTTGCAAACATGAAGTGCAGCACCATCTTGATGTCGCCACCACACCGCTTGAACAAAGCGCCATCTGGCGTAGTGATGATTTGACCATGGTGTTGTGGATGCACGGCGTGGTCGCCGAAGAACTCATGGACGTGGTGGCGTCCCCGGCCAGCTCTGCCTACGACATCTGGACGCAGCTCCACCTCCTCTTCATGGACAACCAGCCGGGGCACGCTGTCGTCCTCAGCGTGGAGTTCCGGAACCTGGTCCAGGGCGATCTCTCCATCGCCGAATACAGCCGGCGGCTGAAGACCCTGGCCGACGCCCTCGAGGATGTTACAAATTTAGGGTTTGTGGTCTACCCCCTATTCCTCTGCGCTTATCCGTGGTGCCGCTCACAATTCGCATATCTGAGGCTAAGGGGTAGGGACCTACTTATACTGTCTTTCCAAAGAGTCCACCTCTTATACAGATAAGATTCCTAGCCTTTTCCACTAGTTTCTGGGATAGAGTCCAGATCAAATTACCAACCACGATCATATTTGTCTGTTAACGGATTCTACCCGTTATGTCCCCGGAGCACGCGCTTGTGAGCAACGCGTCATAATAGAGTGTGAATTCCTCTAATTACGTAGATCAACGTTAGGGCTGTAATCTAACCATAAGATCTAGCTCCTTCCAATCATCAGTGTACCCGGGTAGTCTTTCTAATATAAATAGTATATTGTATTCCACTGATAATCGACCAGCTTCCTTAAGCATATATCACTTAAGTACATTCCAGCAAGTAACAATTCCATGCTAAACATGTAAATCAATTCCATGTATAAATACATGTACAATTCCATAACGAGGTATTCCGAATATTAGTAATTCCTATTAATTTGAATATAGTTGCAGGACACATAATTCCAACAGAGGACGTCGGCGAGCGCATCACCGATCAGGCCCTGACGCTGCAGCTCATCCGCGGTCTGAACCGCAAGTTCCAAATCATGGCGACACTTCTTCCTATGCAATCGCCCTTCCCCTCCTTCGTGCAGGCGCGTTCTCGCCTCCTCATGGAGGAGATCTCCGCCAATGAGAGGGCGCGGTTGGACGGTCGTCCCGAGATCCCGACTGCGGCACTCACCATCGGGCAGGCGCCGAGCGGCGGCTCCTCCTCGGATCGCGGCCCTGACCGTGGCGGCTCCTCCAACGACAAGGGCAAAGGCCCTGCTGCTTCCCCAACCAGCGACACCAGAGGGCCACGCGGGCGTGGTCGCGGCCGCGGCCGTGGCCGCGGTGGCCCGTCGTCCGGGGGCGGCCCTGGCGGCCGTGCCGCCCCTCCCTCCGGCCCAGTCTCGCAGGTCTCCACGGGCTACTTCGCTCCCTATGGCGCTCTCCTTCCCGGCCTGCCTGCACCTCGTGCGCCGTGGGCCGCCCCCAACGCCGCGGGCGTCCTAGGCCCGTGACCTCCTGCACCTCACCAGGCATACCCGGTGGCCGCCCCTTCCTCGAGCGGGCCGACCTGGGAGCAGTACAACCAGCTGTACGCTGCTCTCCAGGGGCTCTCCATCCAGCAGCAGCAAGCCGGCGGCCCGCCGGAATGGTTCCTCGACACGGGCGCTACATCGCACGTCGCTGGTAAGACGGACCTTCTCACCTCGTATAGTTCTCCTTCCGTGCGTCATACCTCTGGCATCTTAGTTGGCGATGGTTCTCGTTTACCCATTACAGCCGTCGGTTCTACCTCCCTCTCCAACTTCTCTCTCAATGACGTACTTATATCTCCCGCAATTATTAAAAACTTGATTTCTGTACGTCGTTTTACACAAGATAATTTTTGCTCGATCACGTTTGACCCCTTCGGTTTTTCCGTGAAGGATCTAGCCACGGGGAGGCTAATCATGAGGTCCAATAGCCATGGGGATCTCTACCCTTTCTTCACCAGCTCCGGCGTCCAAGCAGTGCTCTCCGTCGTCACCGACAACATATGGCATCTTCGCCTAGGGCATGCTAGCAATAAAACAGTTTCCACTTTAGCTCGCAATTTCCTTCCAAGCTGTAATAACGATGTGCCTAGTACTTCTGTTTGTTCATCATGTAAACTAGGCAAGCAACCTCGGCTACCTTTTTCCCGTTCATTTACTAAAACCAGTGCACCTTTCCAATTAATTCATTGTGATATATGGACCTCGCCCGTATATAGTTTCTCTGGTTTTCAGTACTACCTAGTGATTCTTGACGACTATTCGCACTACTCTTGGACATTCCCCCTCCGGAATAAATCCGACACCGCCGACACTATTACCCGCTTCTTCACGTACGTGCTCACACAATTTCATGTCACCATCCAGTGCATGCAATGCGACAACGAGGGCGAGTTTCTCACTACCTCCTTGCGTGATCTCTTCTCTAGACACGGCACTTCCTTCCGCCTCTCGTGCCCCCACACCTCGCCACAAAACGGTAAGGCCGAGCATCTTATCCGCACCACCAACGACGTTCTCCGTGTACTACTTATTCACGCACGACTCTCGCCCGCATTTTGAGTCGAGGCCCTTCACACTGCTACCTACATCATCAACCGGCACCCCTCCTCAGCCATCAACTACACAACGCCTCACTTCCTTCTCCTCGGGCAGCACCCCACGTACGATCACATGCGAGCTTTCGGCTGCCTTTGTTTTCCCAACACACTTGCCACCAACCCACACAAACTCGCCCCAAGATCTTCTCGTTGCGTCTTCCTCGGCTATCCGCTGGAACACAAGGGCTACCGATGCCTGGACCTGACCACCCGTAAAGTCATTATCTCCAGGCACGTCTAGTTTGACGAGAGCGTATTTCCCTATTTTTCTGCCGATAGCACACCTACCTCCACGCCTCCCTCGCCCACAGAAAATCCCGTCATCATCTGCCCTGAAATCCGTGCGCCACCATCCTCGTACCAGCCTCGTCAGCAAATCCCTCTGGGATCACCGCCTGTCAACGGCCCACCCAATCCCACCACCGAGCCGACCAGCTCTGTCCCGCCGGTCCCCTCACCCCGCGACGCCGCGTCTCCACCAGTCGCCTCGCCCCGCGTCGCTAGCTCTCCCCCAGCCGCCTCGCCCCACACGCCTACGCCTGCCTGCAGCCCGCCCCGCCAACCTACGCCCGATCCTGACAGCTCCCATGCAGCCTATCCATGCGTGCCAACTGTCCCTGCTCTTCCCCCACGAGCCGTCCCAGTCCATCCGCCCATTAACATGCATCGCATGCAGACTCTCCCAGCCCAAGGCTCTCCACACCACCACTCCTCACATCAGCCCAATTCCCTCATCCTACCGAGTTGCTCTTCGAGATCCAAACTGGTACGCCGCGATGCTAGAGGAATATAACGCACTGATGAAGAATGGTACGTGGTGTTTAGTGTCTCGTCCTGCAGGTGCAAATGTCGTCACCGGCAAGTGGATATTCCGGCACAAGTTTCACCCGGATGGCACGCTCGCTCGGTACAAGGCGCAGTGGGTGCTCCGTGGCTTCACATAGCAGGCTGGCGTCGACTACGCTGAGACGTTCAGTCCCGTGGTCAAGCCGGCTACCATTCGGACTGTCCTGAGCATTGCCGCCGGCAAGTCGTGGCCCATCCACCAGCTTGACGTCAAGAACGCCTTCCTCCATGGCCACCTTGCGGAGACGGTCTACAGTCACCAGCCGTCCGGCTTCATCGACACCACCTCGCCATCTCATGTGTGCCGGCTGAACCGTTCCATGTACGGTCTCAAGCAGGCGCCTCGCGCGTGGTTCACTAGGTTCACCACCTACCTGCGGATGCTCGGCTTCGTCGCGTCACGCTCGGACTCTTCGCTCTTCGTCCTTCGATGTGGTGCTCACCTCGCCTACCTGCTGTTGTACGTCGACGACATCATCCTCACCGCGCGCTCGGCCGCGGTGCTCGACTCCTTCATCCAGGCTCTTCACCGCGAGTTCTCCATGACCGACCTCGGCGCGCTCCATCACTTCCTTGGCATCAATGTAGTCACCACCGCGCGCGGGTTGTTCCTCTCCCAGGAACAGTACGCCTTGGAGATCCTCGACCGAGCCGGCATGCTTAACTGCAAACCCATGTCGACGCCGGTCGACACATTAGCCAAGCTCTCCACCGACACCGGGCCGCTCTTCCATGATCCGTCACTCTACCGCAGCTTGGCCGGGGCGCTCCAGTACATCACGTTGACGCGCCCCGACCTCTCCTACGCCGTCCAACAGTGTTGCATGTTTATGCATGCGCCCCGCGACTGCCACTTCGAGCTCCTGGAGCGCATTCTCCGGTACCTGTGCGGCACGACTCACCTCGGTCTTCGGATTCACCGCGACGCCGGCACTGAGCTTGTTGCTTACTCCGACGCCGACTGGCCCGGCTGCCCCGACACGCGCAAGTCCACCTCGGGCTATTGTGTTTTCCTCGGCTCCAATCTCCTCACCTGGTCGTCTAAACGGCAGAGCACCGTCTCGCGGTCAAGCGCCGAGGCGGAGTATAGGGCGGTGGCTAATGCCGTCGCCGAGTCGATATGGCTTCGCCAACTTCTAGGCGAACTTCATCAACTACCGTCGCGTGCCATAGTGGTCTACTGCGACAACATCAGTGCCGTGTACATGTCGAGCAACCCGGTGCAGCATCAGCGCACGAAGCACACCGAGATCGACCTTCACTTCGTACGCGAACGCGTCGCCCTCGGCGAGATCCGCGTCCTCCACGTACCCACGAGCTCGCAGTTCACGGACATCTTCACCAAGGGCTTACTAACGGGCATCTTCCTCGACTTCCGGTCTAGCCTCAACGTCGGTGAACCTCACGTTTCGGCTGGTGGGGGGGGGG
>LR738713.1:4291675-4316629 GCA_902687465.1 Secale cereale | reverse complement strand
GGGTGTTGGAAAACGCCCACTCGCCACTCGCCAAGTGGCTGATCCATGCAGACCGCTTCGCCCGGACCTCAACGTCCGCGTGCACTACGTGCACATCTCTCCCTGCATGCTAGGGATAGCTAGCTTATCGCTTGTAACTACTCACGATCTTCCTGCTCTCTCTCTCTTGTAACTCTATTTGTACAGCCAGCCACAGTGAATAGAGCAGTGTGAGTGTTTTGCATAACCTAACTAGCACAAACCTTGAACAAGGCCTGAATGGGAGTATTTATACAAGGGACATCGATGAACTCCTTCATATTCTTCATGCAATTGACATTCAACTACTCATTTCATTAAGTTCTCGCCTTCTTTTTCTTACTTTTTTTCACATGATAGAACAGACGACCAAACAGTTCTTGAATGACTAGCTCAACACTTGTCGCATGCTTATCAAACGAAAGCTATATTGATAGTCCCACCTATACTACCTTCCAAGCATAATTTTATGCACCGGAACATTTCATTCGGACTCGGGAACTAATGTGTAAAACAACAACAACAATGGCTTGTATGAAACATATTTGAAACAAATGACTCAGGAAAATTAATAGCTGTAATAAAGAACGAGTGATCATCCCAGCTTCTTGCAAGTATTCGACTATAATTAACTTCTCATCTCAGTATATATTATCAGGTATATAAACTTATATGCTAATATGGAAATGTCTTCAGGATCCGACAATCATTTGCTATACAGTTATTTAAGATATGGGTTCCTCTGTTCATAGATGCAGCTTCCATATGGAACCTAACGGTACAGCTTGCAGAAAACATGGAGCACGACAACAAACCCTATGCTCATGATCAGAACAGCCTTTGGGGACATCTTGCGCCCAGCAGCCTCGTCAGTGTAGAATTGAAGAATTGCACTGGCGCCACCACCACCTCCAGCAGCAGCACCGCTGGTGGTTCTACGTCTGCGCAAGCTTGCAGCAGCTGCTGCACCTGCACTCCCTCTTGCATGTGCATCACCAGCAATCACCATCTCGTTCTTATCTATCTGCATGGAAGTATGAGTTCTGATCAGAAGGCTTGGAACACTAGTACTGCATGACTAAACTAAAAGGATATGACACGAGCCACATTTTCTACGTACATTTATATCTCTTTATAAGAAGGCTAAGAAGGAAACATTAGACAAACTTCTCTAAGGTGATCATCCTTAGATTCGTTTTTCCCCCCTAATCCCTGTCTAGTATCTTGAACTTTCAGTACCCAAAAAGGCTTTTCGCCCCACTTTATAGATAAAGCACAACGCCAAAGCCACTAAGATCCAATACAAAAGTTCACACCACAAACACACGCTCATCTCTTGAACTTTCTGTTTGATACTAGCAGCCCGCTCATCCTTGGAGGAAAACAGAATGGAGAATCACATCTCCCAAGCCGGCTTGTTAAAAGAAAACGTAGATGGCTACTTCTTGGCGACGTCTAGGTGAATGGTTAGCGAGTAGTGGGTGCATAGTAATGGGTGGATAATTGTGTTGCAGATGTAGGACGATGGCTATTTCTTGTACCATTTCCTTCTTTAATATATATAATACATATAAATGATCCACGCGAATTTCAATGCACTTGCGTGGTGGAAATAGAGAGACCGGGCGACCCCGAGCAAGACTACCAGTTAACGCACGTTGCATGGTCTGTGTGCAGATTTGAAGTGCCACCTGTGTAGCCTGGACAGAGTAGGTGATCTGTTGCAACTGATACAGAGTACTTAGTAGATGGGTTTCACAACATGTCTTGAACAAGCCCGAGTGGGAGTATTTATACAATGGACATCCTCACATTCATGAACATCTCCCCCCTTCCTCATGCAACTGAGATCCAACGACTCATTTCATGAAGTTTACACCTTCTTTTATCTTCATTTTTTTTGTAAGAAGTGACTTCAACATAAACCAAGAACGATCACATTATCTTTCAGTGCCTACTTAAATAATGGAAGATGTTAAAGCAGTTCTCGGATGACTTGGCCAATACCTATCGCATGCTTGGATATCAAAGGCTATATATGTAGTCACACATCTGCTCACCTGCCTTAGGAACTAGGATATTAAAGATCCAGTGACCATGAGTCTACATATCTTTTCTTTCATATTACTTTCAGTCTATGGATCATACTCTGAAATATTGGAAGAAAGCAAAAGAGCATGGTGAGTATTTACTATACTAGTATGAGCCATTTCTACATGGAACTTCACTCGACAATTAGACAACAGTTTTGTACAATTATTGTTCTTGTGTGTCTAAATTCTAATGGGTTTTGTTCCTTTCAAATTAGATTCAGTCCACATTGACGACACCAGAGTTGAAAGATTGGGCAGTCAGTGTTTGGAGGAAGATGGTTGCTCAAGTGTGAGGACAGGTTGTTGTCTTCCATTACAGAAGCTGAAGTTGAAGAGTTTTTCAAGAAATGGCTACTAGTCTTGGATGCCCAGCGTCAGTGGCATGGTACGGAATAACATTGTATACAGTGATCAGCTTGTGCGGTTGCGTTGTAGGTTTGTTAACTTTGTTGGAATAAAGTGGACCTAAAAAATAGTACGGATTACATTTGTAGCAGTGTAATCCATTTACCTTTTCTCAAGGTACAAGGCCCCAAAAATAGAGTATTTGTGAAGTTGTGATCTCTCTTACTGGAATATGAAACACACAAATTTCTGAAATGTCATCCACAGGAAATTTTGATATTTCTCAACTTATAATATCTGGTGTTTTTGCACCTGGGAACACATGTAACGTGCCTATTCAGCCTGAATACAAACAGTTGTGGTTCCCTCTGCACGTGGCTGCACATAAGCAAACCACGGTGGAAACCGACCGAGGACACCCAACGTCACAATAAGGCGCAACTCTGCTGACGTTGATCAGGGGAAACAACTAGCACTTCCTTCGCGGACACGGAGACGATCTCCATAATGATCCACCGGCCATATGGCCAAACCTCACGACCTATCCCATCGCCATCGATTGTGGGATCTCCTGACCTTACTCGACGATGATGATGAAACACATGGGATTTGAAAGAAGTTTGCAATGCATGCGTATTTGTGTGATAATAAGGACGAGATACGAGGCGCATGAAAATGGGTCTATGATTAATTTCGAAGCTGGTAAATATGATATATACATATATTAATTCATATATCATCTCAGAATTGCATCATTCACATAAATATTTGAACAGACCCACACAGAGGTGACCTGCGTAAATTGAGGGTACTTAATATCACCAGCCTATCACATGTGTAATTGATAGCAGAAAACACAGGTTAATTGTTTTCCAAGTCTGCTGCCATAGGTAGTATATGTAAAATACACTTTTTGTCCTCAGGAATGGCCTAGTTTTTTTTTTAGAAAAGGGGCATTCCCCGGCCTCTGCATCAAACTGATGCATACGGCCATTTTATTAATAACAAAAGGTCTCCAAAAGTATGTGAAATAAGAGTACAAAAGGCTCAGGCTGAGATAGAAAAAACGTGGGTACCCCACAAGCGGATGCGTTAATGCAAACAGCGCCTAGACTCCTAGCCTATTACATGACCGCCATCCAAACCGGCTGAAGATAGCCCGAGCTACCATCTCCCATCGGATAGACCCAGTAACCAAACGCTCCCTGGCATCCATCGGAGTGAGTAGCGACCACATACGGATCAGTGCAGTGGCCCTGTGAATAACCTGCAAAAAATGAACATTTGTTGATCTGTTAAAAACCAAATCATTCCTGCACTTCCAGATAGCCCATAGTAATGCACAAACACCCACACGAATATGGCTCGCTGATTCTTTCGCGATTCCATTCAACCATGTCCCAAAAAGCGTGGTGATAGTAGTTGGTGGAGTGATGTTAAAGGCTATATGGACCGAACGCCATAAAACTTTAGCCATAGGACAATCGAGAAAGAGGTGTTTAATTGATTCATCCTTGTCACAAAAGCTACATCTCAAAGACCCCCCCCCCCCAGTTGCGTTTGGCTAGATTATCTTTAGTGAGAATTACTTGTTTATGAACAAACCACATAAACACTTTAATTCGAAGGGGCACTTTGACCTTTCAAATGTGAGCAGACCTAGGGATAGGCACCGAGTTAATTAAATCTAAATACATCGATTTCACTGAAAACATCCCGTTCTTAGTCAATTTCCAATGAATACGGTCTGCCTGTTGAGTCAACTGAACATCCATCAGTCTTCTCACTAAATGGAGCCAGGCTTCCCACCGGTGTCCAACCAGCGCTCTTCGGAATTGGATATTGAGAGGATTTGATTGTAACACTGATGCAACGTAGTCTTCTTTACGTTGAGCAATGTTGTAAAGAGAAGGATATTGGGTGGCTAGGGGCGTTTCTCCCAACCAAGTATCCTCCCAGAATCTTGTAGATGCACCATTGCCAACCAAGAACTGAGTTCTGTTGAAAAAGGCCGACTTTACCTTCATCAGGCCTTTCCAAAACGGTGAATCAGTCGGTCTAGCTGTCACCTGAGCTAGTGTCTTGGTTGTAAGGTATTTGTTATGGAGAATCTGGGCCCATGTGGCCTGGGTCTCTGAGAGTAACTTAAACAGCCACTTGCTGAGTAAGCACCTATTTTTAACCTCCAAATTTTCAATTCCGAGACCTCCTTGATCCTTCGGTCTGCAAATAACATCCCATCTAGCCAACCTATACTTGCGCTTCACCTCATCACTCTGCCAAAAGAACCGCGACCGATAAAAATCGAGTCGTTTCCTCACCCCTACTGGGATCAAGAGAAATGACAGAAGAAACATGGGCATACTCGTGAGTACCGAATTAATTAAAATCAACCGGCCCCCATACGACAGGAGCTTGCCCTTCCAGCAGCTAAGTTTCTTCTCGAAACGGTCTTCTAGACTCTTCCACTCTTTATTAGAGAGTTTCCGATGGTGGATTGGAATGCCAAGGTATGTGAACGGTAACGACCCTACCCCGCATCCAAAAAGCTGCATGTAAGCTTCTTGTTCATCTTTGGCTCTTCCAAAGCAAAACAATTCACTCTTATGGAAGTTAATCTTTAACCCCGAGAGTTGCTCAAAAAGGCAAAGCACAAGTTTCATATTTCTCGCCTTAGCCAAGTCATGCTCCATGAAAAGAATCGTATCATCCGCATACTGTAGAATGGAAAGTCCTCCATCCACTAGATGAGGAACGAGACCACCTACCTGCTCATTCTCCTTTGCTCTACCAATAAGGATTGTTAACATGTCAGCTACAATGTTAAATAATATAGGAGACATCGGGTCCCCCTGTCTTAAACCCTTGTGAGTCTGGAAGAAATGACCAATATCGTCATTGACTTTTATTCCAACACAGCCTTGTTGAGTAAAGGAGTCCACCTGTTTTCTCCAGGATGCGTCAAATCCTTTCATCCTCAAGGCTTGCTGAAGGAACGGCCACTTGACTTTATCATATGCCTTTTCAAAGTCCACCTTGAACATAACCCCATCAAGTTTTTTCGTGTGGATTTCATGGAGAGTTTCATGCAGGACAACAACCCCTTCCAAGATATTTCTGTCCGGCATGAATGCCGACTGGGAAGGCTGCACCACACTATGCGCGATCTGCGTCAATCTATTTGTTCCGACTTTAGTGAACACCTTAAAACTAACGTTAAGAAGACAGATTGGTCGAAATTGCTCTATTCGAGTCGCCTCTGTCTTCTTAGGAAGCAGCGTTATTGTACCAAAATTAAGGTGGAATAGTTGCAGATGTCCATCGAACAGGTCATGGAACATCGCAAGTAAATCATCATTGATAATATGCCAACACCTCTTATAAAACTCTGCCGGAAAACCATCCGGACCAGGAGCTTTATTATTCTTCATCTGCGAGATCGCATCTAACACCTCTTTCTCCGAGAACGGCGCAGATAAGATTGCATTCTCATCTGACGCCAATTGAGGGACATCCTGAATGCGAGTCTCATCCAGAGACACGAAGCTATCATCTGGAGGTCCAAACAACCTCTTATAATAATCAGTGATGTAGATTTTGAGGTTCTCGTGCCCTACAATCGTGCCCTCGTCCTGCTCAAGCTGAAAAATTCTTTTCTTTCGATGCTTACCATTTGCAATCAAGTGAAAGAATTGTGTGTTATCATCCCCTTGGATGACTTCACGCACTTTAGCTCGGAGAGCCCATTTCAATTCTTCCTCCCGCAGCAGCTCTTTCAACCTAGATTCGGCCAAGCCCTTAGCCTCCAGATCAGCAGGCTCAAGGATAGACGACTCC
This sequence comes from Secale cereale, assembly GCA_902687465.1. NCBI lineage: Eukaryota > Viridiplantae > Streptophyta > Magnoliopsida > Poales > Poaceae > Secale > Secale cereale. The sequence continues at coordinate 4,310,336 of LR738713.1, read as the reverse complement.
GCCTTAACATCTAGAATTTGAATAAGGTTGAGTAGCCTCTCCTTTTCAGCCTTATACACACCACTGAGATGTTTAGCCCAACCTCGTAGAAACTGCCGTAAATGCCTAATCTTATTTTGCCACCTGTCTATAGCCGACCGACCACCTTCACCCTTCGCCCATTCCCTGGCAACCAAGTCCATGAATCCTTCTCGTTCAAACCACGCTAGCTCGAACGAGAACGAATTCTTATTCCCCGTATATGTTGCCTCTCCCGAGTCTACCAAAAGTGGAGTATGGTCCGAAATAGCCCTCGACAAGGCCTGAACGGTAACCAGGGGGAACTTCTGTTCCCACTCCACACTAGCGAGGACACGATCTAACTTCTCGTAAGTCGGGTTCGGTAGTGAATTGGCCCAGGTGAATTGTCTGCCTGAAAGCTCTATCTCCCGGAGATCCAAGCTCTCAATAATAGCATTAAACATAAACGACCATCTGCCGTCAAAATTATCGTTATTCTTCTCCTCCCGCCTTCTAATAATGTTGAAATCACCACCCACCAAAAGTGGGAGCTGCTCATCTCCACAGATCCGAACTAGGTCCGCGAGAAAGTCCGGTTTGAGCTCAGGCTGTGCAGCTCCATAGACTGCCACCAAAGCCCAGTGAAATCCATCTACTCTGGATCTCACTCGGAATTTTACGGCGAACTCCCCCAATACCACGTTACGAACTTCTAAAGACTCCCTTCTTACCCCTAGCAAGATCCCACCGGATCTTCCTCTCGGGGGTAAGCAATGCCAGTCAAAAGCCACCCCCCCAGATAGAGTACCCAGAAACTGGGAGGTGAAGTTATCTCTACCCGTTTCAGAAAGGGCTATGAAGTCAAGCTTGTGCTCAACCGACGCCTCAGCCAAGAACCTACGTTTAGCCAAGTCTTTCAGACCTCTGCTATTCCAGAAAATACCTCTCATTTTTCATCATGGAATTTCTTGGCAGTCCGGAATGGCCTAGTATGTCTAAAGATTTGTAGTGCTGCCCACTGCCCAGGTAGCATATGTAGAGTAGAAAATGCCTTCCCTTAGGACGAGTGCTCGCACGTCCTTTGTTTTCCTCCAATATTCCATACTACTATGGGGAATAATTTGGCATTGCAAATCACAAATGTTGAATAAGGCCTGAATGAGAGTATTTATACAATGGACATCGATGAACTCCTTCATATATAATCTGCATGGGATTGACATTCAACTACTCATATCATGAGTTTTCACCTTCGTTTTCTCTATTTTTCTTGACGAGGAAACAAAATATTGACAAAGAGTTATCACATATGTTTTTATAGTGGTTATTGGCATGATAGAACATACGACCAAACAGTTCTTGAATGACTTGCTCAACACTTATCACATGCTTATCGAATGAAAGCTAAATGTATAGTCCCACCTATAACGAAAGCTATATTTTTCTGTTTTAAAGTTTGGAGGAGGAGATTATTCATAATGATGAGAGTATTGGGGTCTCTCTTGGATCTAATAGTCATGAGGCTGCGGTGTCCATTAACGATCTGTTAGACTTAGAGGCAGATAGAGCGATGCTCATGTTGAAAGGTATTGCAGCTACGTACTAAACCCATGCAGGAGGGTGAAGTTAGTGAGTTGAGTATTCAGCCACTTGAGTGCTTATGTGAGGATCTTGTTGCTCATAGTGTACAGGAGGTGGAAGAACATGCGGAACCGCCACTGATGTCTAGGCGCACACGGAAGGGGAAGGTTTAGGATCTTTCCGTGGTGCAGCGTAGTACTAGAAATAAATTCAAACGAAAATTCCATGATAAGAAATGAAAGGTATCTTGTGGACTTGGCTAAACATAGGTTTTTACCGGATATTTCTAGGGAGCAAAAGTTGGATTTTATTGCGCTACTTGATATTGGTAGATCTAGCTTTACTTCTCAGTTCTTGGGTACTATTTCGGGAGGTCTGGATTATGTTTGGCATTATCTCCCTCCTCGAGGAAGGTATGGTGGGATCTTACTTGGGGTCAATAAGGAATTGCTAGAGGTTTTGAAGGTGGTAGTGGGTGATTATATTGTCAAGTTGCATGTGGGTTCAAAATTTGTTGGTTTTCGGTGGGCTCTAGTTGCAGTCTATGTGGCGGCTCAACCTGAGCTCAAACCTTCCTCTAATCTAGTGCGTATCTGCGGGGATGAGAGGTTACCCATCACGGTTGGAGGTGACTTTAACATTATTCATCAGAAGGAAGAGAAAAATAATGATAATTTTGATGGTCATTCGCCGTTCATGTTCAATGTTATAATTGAAAGTCTTGACCCCAGGGAGATAGCTCTCACATGTCGTCAATATACGTGGGCAAAAAATCTTGAGAATCTGACTTATGAGAAGTTGGATGGGGTTCTAGCTAGTGTCGAATGGGAACATGAATTTCATCTCGCAACAATGCGGGCAGTACAAGGGGGGTTGTAGATCACACTCTGATTCCTTGTTGACTCCGGTGAGGCTGCTCATGTAGGAAAAAAAGACTATCTTCTCTTTTGAATTATCGTGGTTTGAAAGAGAAGACTTTCGGGATTTGGTGGTCAAGGAGTGGGGTAAAGAAACTAGAGGGAGACTAATGTGGAAAGATGATAGTTTAAAATCCGACATCTAAGACAACTCTTGTGGAGTTGGGCTAAGAATGCTAGTGGAATTTACAAAGTGTAAAAAGGAGGCTTCTTCATCTTATTAATGAGTTTGATATTAAAGATGAAACGAATCCTCTTGATTTGGCTGAGAGATGCCGAAGAGAGTCTTGCAAAGCTTCTTAGAGAGGGGGAGATTAAATGGGCACAAAGAGCTAAAGTACGAGGTGTCATACAAGGTGACAATAACACTCGGTTTTCCATCTAATTGTCGCCTCCCCCTCGCGTCGCCTCCCCCTGGGCGACGCCAGGGGCCCCCGCAGGCCGCCTCTTGCGCCTCCTTCTGCCACCGCTGCCACCGGCGTGGGCCGCGGTGGCAGCGGGCCCGGTGCCGAAGGCACCTGGGCGGGTGGGTGCTGCGGGATCTCATATGAGGCGGCAGGGGTGGCACTGGCACCTCTCGTCGGATCCAAAGGCGGCGGCTGGGGCGGCGACCCCATGCCGTGCGGCGGCGGCCCAAGCACCATAGTCGGCGGAGTGGCGGCCCTAAGATGGACGGCGGCGGTGGCAGCGCCCCATCCGGCGGGGTTGGCTGATCTGTGCGGACATGGTGATGGCGGTGACTGCGGATCCGACGCCCTGATCGGATCCGCCGCGGGGTGGCATTCTATCGACCGGCGGCGCGTGGAGGGACCGGACGACGGCGTTCGTCTTCATGGCGAGGCTCCGCTCGGTTCCAGCTAGCCGCGAGATCGGGATGACGTGGCTTCCGATGTAAATCCCGCCTGGTTGCGGTCATGGCGGACGATGGCGGCGTCTCGGACGTCGTTCCCTTCTCGAGGCATCGTCATTGCAGGTCACGTCAACCTGTTCGGGAGGTTCCGTGGGAACCCTAGATCTGGGTCTACCGGATCGGACCATGACGACATTTTCTATGTCGTTCTCCCTCCTGGGGGCATCGTTCTGGAGCAAGTGCCGGCTGGAGGGGACAAGAGGAAGAGCGGCGTGGCATCTGGCACGTCGACAACGGTGGGTCTCAGCAGCATGGAGTAGCGGGGTCTCGCCGGTGGGCGTGGGATGATGGACGAGCGTAGGATTGTGGCGTTGTGTGGCGTCGACGACAGTTAGACCGGGCAAGGTAGATGCAGTAGTACAACACTAAAGATGGATTGGTGGTAGGTGGCTGCAGTGGCCTCATACCCGGCAGGCTTCCTGCTTGACGAGTGCGCCGGACTGATGGGTGCCCCATACCTGGCAGGCATCCTGGTTGGACCTCGAGTCTTAGATGTTAGGTTTGGCTGCGAGGTCTGTTTGGTAGTAGGCCCAAGACTATCAGCATCCCTGCATCAACTGGACGGAGGCTTTAGTCTTACTATTGTATGTCTTTGTAAGGTCTTGTGTGAATAATTAATAAACTGGCTGCATGCATCGTCCAGATGCAGAGGCCGGGGGTCCTCCTCCATTTATAAAAAAAAAGTGTGAATGGAAAACATAGGAAAAAAGATAATGTGTAACTTGAACATGATGAAGGTACAACTGTAGGTCACTAAAACTTAAACTGTACATCTCAAATTACTATAAAAATTTGTTTGGCGCTCCAATGGACAATTTTATCTCACTAGATGAGAGCATAGTGGGTTTTTTCTTTAAGTTATGTGTGAAAGAGAACGAGGTGCTTAATGCCCCTTTTATGAAAAAAGATTGTTACATGCCATTGCGGAAATGAACAAATATAAGGCACCTGGCATGGTTGGATTCCCGACGGAATTCTTTTGGATGTGTTGTGGGATTATTAAAGAAGACTTGATGCCTATGTTTCATGATCTTGTCAATGGTCAACTTTACTTATTCCGGCTAAACTTTGGGACGATTACTTTATTGCCTAAGAAATAAGACGTTTTTAGAATTGAGCAATTCAGACCTATTTTCCTTCTCAATGTTAGTTTTAATATTTTTACTAAAGTGGGTATGAATCGTCTAGAGAAGATTGCACACACCATGGTTAAGTCGACTCAGACTTCTTTCATGCCAGGACGACACGTACTAGAAGGTTTTTTTGTCTTGCATGAAAATTTATATGAAATTCATTCAAAGAAACTTGACGGAGTCATCTTCAAAGTGGATTTTGAAAGGGCAGGTGACAAAGGTAAGTGGCCTTTCCTGCAGCAAGCTTTGCGTATGAAGGGCTTTGATCCTTCTTGGAGGAAGCAGGTTGAGACTTTTGTGCAAGGAGGTATTGTTGGAGTTAAGGTGAATGATGATGTTAGACATTATTTCCAGACGCGGAAGGGATTGCGTCAGGGGGGTCCATTATCTCCAATGTAGATATTGTCATAGATATGCTAGCAATCCTCATTAGGAGAGGCAAGGAGGACGGTCAGGTAGCAGGGTTGACCCCACATGTCATGGATGGGGTAGTCTCCATCATACAGTATGCTGATGATACTATAATTTTCATGAAACATGACATGGACAAGGAAATAAATATGAAATTAGTGTTGTGTCTATTTGAGCAATTGTCTCGACGAAAAATTAATTTTCACGAATGTGAACTGTTATGCTTTGGACGCGCCAAAGAGGAACTGAATAACTACAGACATTTGTTTGGTTGTGAGATTGGATCTCTCCCGTTTGGTTATCTAGGGATTCCAATTTATCACAAAAAATAATGAACAAAGAATGGAAATATATTGAGGATTGATTTAAGAAAGCTTAGTTATTGGAAGGGCAATCTAATGTACTATGGGGGTAGGCTGATACTTGTGAACTCGGTGCTTACAAATATGTCTATGTTCATGTTGTCTTTCTTTGAAATATATGTATGGGTGCCGAAAAGATTGGGCTTTTATAGATCGTGGTTTTTTGGCAGAGTGGTGAGAAAAAACAATATATAGACTGGCTAAGTGGGATATTCTGTGTAGATCAAAGGCGCAAGGGGTTTTGGGTATTGAGAACTTGGAGATTAAAAGTAAGTGTTTGCTTACTAAATGGCTTTATCGATTATCCCTCGAGGAGGGAGTATGGATAAAATTATTGCGTAACAAGGATCTACACTCCAAGACCTTATCTCAAGTAATAGCTTAGCCAAATGATTCGCCCTTTTGGAAGGGTTTAATGAGACTATTTCTTTCTTTAATAGGGGAAAGTTCATTATTGGATATGTACGTACCACTTGGTTTTGGGAGGATATCTGTATGGGGATACACCGGTAGCCTTATAGTATCCAACGCTTTATAGTATTGTACAACGTAAGGAGGTCTATTTGAGTATAATATTGGGGTCGGTTCTCCTAAACATCATGTTTAGGCGAGCATTGGTTGGGGAAAGATGGGATGTGTGCCTGCATTTAGTTTGAAGGTTGGTGGAGGTCACTTTATCTAACGGCCCAGACTCATTCCAATGAACATAATTTGTTTTTGGTGTGCTTTCCGCTAAATTAGTGTACGTGGACTTGATTAATGTTGGACCGATTCTTCGGTCACTTCATATATGAAAAACCAAGGTTCCTCTAAAAGTTAAGATTGTCATGTGGTTTGTGCATAAGGGTGTATGATCCTAACCAAGGATAAACCGGCAAAAGCGTAGATAGGAAGGTAGTAAGCAGTGTTGTTTCTGTGACCGCGAGAAACTATTCAGCATAAATGCCCACTTACTAGGCTCACCTAGCGAACAATACATGTGTCTTTTAATGTTACCTCCACCTACTAGCATATCAGACTCCCGAGTGAACACCAAGACCCCCGCGTCGCTCCCCGCTCGGGCGACTCGGGCGTGTTCCCAACCCTAGCCGCCCCCGTGCCCAAATCCACTTTCCCTCACCCCGCCGCCGCTGGAGGATGACACCGGGATGCGCCCGGGGCTGACAGCGATGGCGGGGATCCTCCTCTCTCCCGCGTCTCACGGGTGGTGCGGATCCCTTGCGCGTGTGGAGGCGCGTCCGATCTGGCGGCGACGGCGATGGCCGCGGCGGTGGCTGGCCCTGTCGCGGGCTACGGCGACTGCGGCGCGTCGGGCAGCCCGGCCACGGGCGGCGGCTTGCCTGGCTCAGGCGGCGTCGACTTATGCTGCGGTGGCGTGTCATCCGGCTTCGGATCGACGGCGGTGTGGAGGGCCTGGTGGGCGGCTTGGCGGCACCTCCGGTCAGATCTGATATGGCCGGTGCAGCCGGCGGTGGTGGCCATATCCTCCGTCGGAAGTGGTCAGTCTGAGGTTGGATGATCAGATCTTGAGATCCATCATCTAGTTCCGGCTGCGAGTCGGGAAGACATAGTTGCCGGTGAAAACCGAGCCGATGGCAGACGATGGCGGTGTTCTACACCGTTACCTTGATGAAGGCATCGTCGTGCAACGACGGTCGACCCACTCGTGTTGCTCCGAGGGAAACCCTAGGATTTGGTCTTTCAGGTCGGACGATGGCGGTACTACGGTGTCATTTCTCTCTTGTGAGCATCGTTTGTGGAGCAGCGCTGGAAGACGACAGAGGTGGGAGGTGGAACGGCTTCGTCTTGCACGGAGCTTCGATGGAGATGTCAAGTCATGGCTGGCCGACAGGTGCTACGCTGTGTCATGCCTGGTCGACAGGTGCTACACACGACAGATCTTCCAGAATCTTCGCGTCTGGATGGACGAGCGCGGGGCGGTGGCACTATTGGGCGCTGTGGTGGCGTCAACGGGTGGACGGACTGGCAAGGATGATGCGGATTTCTATCCTGAAGATGGGTCAGCAGTCTGTTGATGATGGCGGCATCTAAAACGTGTGCATGTGGTGTATGCTTTAGGTCTGTTGCACCGGTTGTTCGTTTCGATGCGTTATGTGGATGGATCGGCGACGACACCGGTTTAGATATGGGGAGTGAGAGCACTCTACATTATCAAGTTTTGTATGTGTGAGTGGTGGCTTCGGGTGGCTTAATATATATTTTTGTCTGACCATGATGGAATAATAAATAAAGATGCCCGCATGCATCGACTGATGCAGAGGCAGGGGGTTTTAACCTCCTTTTCTAAAAAGAACTACTAGCATATCAAATTTGTTTGGTAACCTGTTAGGTGAGGTGGAGCCTAATACGGCAGCACAAATCCATGTGGAAGTTTGTACATTACTTTGGGCAATTTGGAACTGTTAGGATGATTGTGTGTTTAATAGAATAAAGATTCTAACAAAAAATTGTTTATCTACATAGCGTCTGAATGGATCCATACGTGATCATTGCTACACCATGCGGAAGCGAGGAAGCGTATGACCTATGAATGCAACCGCTGGAAGATGGTTGCACGGGCTACATATAATCGATTTAAATGACGTTCTAATAATATGATATGTGTGTAGGCATAGTGTCCTATTTTTTTTCTGGTTGTGGCATTTTGCCATGTCATCTTTATTTTGTGTATCGGAGCTTACTATTGGAACTTGTCTACTTGAAATTTCTTAATAAATGGCTGTGTGATGCAGAGACCGGGAGTATTCCTCCTTTCAAAAAAAGTAGTCTCACCTATACTAGCTGCCTTAGGAATTAAAGCATCGAACATCCAGCGCAGTTATATCAGTCCAGATATGTTTTCCTCCATATTATCTTCAATCTATGAAATAATTTGGTAGTATGTTGGAGGGGAAAATCATGCACTAATGCTGACCAATGCTGTTAAGACACAACTATCGCGCATCCTAGAGTCAAACTGTGTACGATGCAGGTATAAGTAACACACATTATAAAAATAAAACCGTCTTCCCAATATCAGAAACTTGTGCGATGGCTGTCCAAAAGTAACTCTCTAATCCGTAGATTCAAATTTTGGGGCGTTTAGGATTTTGTTGGGTAGTTCTTTGATCCAAATTTATCCGATTCGATTTGTATCGAGCCAATTCAAATCAATTCACGTCGAATCGATTTAAACCATGCTAGCGCGTATATCTGTTCTTCCTATGTGCATATAATGTATCCTTGTTGATGCTATGTGTGTGATTACTGGGAATGTGTCCATGCTACTATGTATGATTACTAGGGGGGGGGGGGGTGTTGAACCATGCTAGAAACATGACAAGAGGGTTGTCAAGCCTCTTGTCTTGCTAGTTCTGTAATTTGGTAGAAGATGAATTTCTCCTTGTAAATCCCTTGTGTGATTAAACAAAAGAAAGCTTTGGCTACAAGAACATGTGGTGCGCGCATAGCGTGCATTTTGTCTGCTTTGTTTTTACATTATTTTCTGAGGCCTTGCTAATGTTTCTTCTTAATTTACATCCTATACTTAGCTACCACCCATGATCGACCCATCCATCAATCTCAGCTCTGAATGCAATCCATCATGTTTGTTCCACATGTTGGCCCAGCAGCAATTTCGTGCAGGAGTGCAAAACAAAAGTACCACCTATTCTCATTTTGTACTAATATAGAATATCCAGCTCCTAAAGATAGTACGTATGTACATCAGCTTGTGTGCCCTGTTTCTAAGTATCTGAACCATCGAGTAAATAGCTATGTACAGTAAACATTCTGTTGTACACGGTTGCATCGTCAATCTAAAGGTTCAAATTGCCGCGTATTAGCTCTTCATATCTTGTTTTCCTCCAATATTCCAGAGTTCTCAGCTGATAGATTTTGCACTTGCGATTGGCACTTGTGAACCACAATCCTGAACAAAAACTAGGCCTGAATGTGAGTATTTATAAGATTGATTGACATCATGGACTTATCATTGTTCCTTGTGCGATTGACATTGAACTTCTCCTTTCGAGAGTCCGAAGTATTCACTATTTTTCTTCTGTTTTTGCAAGAGTAAACAAAACATAGAAATAGAATGATCACATGATAAAAGAGAGACGATAAAACACCTCTTGAATGACTTGATCAACACACTTATTGCATGCTTAGCTAACAAAACTGCCTCTAGTTTAGCCCTATATATATCCACCTGCCTTAGGAATTACTATGTCAAGGGTCCAATGTTGTATCGTTAATATGTTCTATTGTAGTACCCATCCTATGGGATACTCTGAAATAAAATATTGGAGGAAAACAAGATATAGTGATATTTCCTTATACACTCCTGCATTACCAAAACCCCCAGATTTGTCAACTCCAACCCGATAGCTGATGTATTCCTGTCAGAAATGGAGCTCGCCACCAATCACACCGCAGCCGCAGCGTTGTCCCCTGTATTCAGCGGCACTATCTCGCAGCCCCGCCGCACCCTGTCCTTACTTCCGCTAAAGCGCCACACAATCTGCATGATAAATGTTGCAGAGCCGTGGAAGAACCCCGCCACTGCTCCAAACCATGAGCACCTTCCCGGCTATTGTCTTTGCCGGATAGGTGCGGCAACTAGAGCAGCATCTAGCAGACGCCATTGTGGGCCAGACCTTGTTGGAGGAAGACGGGGGGATGTCAACGTCCGCAAAAACTTGTGTGTCCTCCTTCAGATGTCCGCGGCCCTCACCTACCATGGCCAGATGCCCGTTATCAAGGTTGGAAGAATACTTGCCGATTTGCAAAGCAGAAGTGGAGTGTTGGAGTATTCGAGCTAAGGGGTCAAGCTGCCAAATTATATTTGGGACAACATCAACCCAACCTGAACCCCAAAGAATGATCCGAGGATGATGCAGTTCATGTCCCGTGTTTGTATGTTTTGATGTGCTAGTTTTACTACTTCTTTCTTGTAAGGAATCACTCTCCTCCCCTGAATATCAAAGTGGAGGTCCGTAGTTTGGGTCAGTCGAGTATGTGTCCGTCGTTCTTTCAGAACTCCGTTCTACCCTTTTAGTTGCATCATGTATGAAACTGGGGTGATAACAAGGACAAGCTGCCCTAAGCTAGTTAATCTGCTCCTTTTTGTGCTGCTATGTATGTATGTATGCATGCATGCATGCAATGTTTCTAATTAGCAACTTACCATTGTTATCGATGTACATCTATCCAGCTTCGTCATTTCTCGGAGATCGCCATTTCTCGGAGATCGCACGGCAAAACCGATGCTGCAATTCTTCTACCTGTCATTGTCAGGCTCCCGGCTGCTCCCTTGTCCCGTTAGCATATACGGAATAATTGCAATTTGAGATGACTTGGAGCGGCGGCGGAATTATGTCTTCAACCGTAACAGAGATGGTGTTGTCACAGTTGAGGAGCGCAGCAGCAGGAGGAGGTAACCAACAGATACTTCTAATTGTTTACAAGAAAGATGGTTTTATCATGTACATGCATGTTTTATTGAGTTAATGTGTTCTGTTGGTGCATTCTAATGCATCTGAAATTGGATGTATACTAGCTTGTCCAGTTCTAATTAACAAGATTGTTGTTTAAATTGCAGGAACTCCTTTGACTTGCCTCTTTGTAGCCCTTGTCGACGAATTTATGTGATTGGTCTGTTGTTCATAGGAGTCGATCTTTGCGTGCAAAACAAAGGGGATGGATCATCCGACAAGCAGCTACTCAGCGTATGCCGAGACTGAGATTCGTGCACACTTTCACGATGAGCTGGGTGGACGGATCTCCAGCGATGTCTGCAACCTGGAGATAGGGATTGTGGCCCTCGCATGAAGCGTCGATGACCACCGGCTTGAGCACTGGCTACTGTGACGAGGTGTTGTTCGACGGGAAATTCTCCGGGGACGGGAAACTGTTCGATGTTGAATTTCTCCTTGTAAAGTCCTTGCGTGATGAAACAACAGAAGCCTGTGGTATTCAAATACTGGATACATGAACATGTTGTGTGTGCTCGATATTCTCTGCTTGATTGACATTATATTTTCAGTGCTAGCTAATGTTTCATCTTAATTTCCATGCGTCTTTCTGGTGTTTTGTGTGCATAACGATCCATATGAAAAGAAAAAGCTAAAGAGTCAAATGTGTGAACATCCACGGTAGATATTTCAAATATATTTTGCGATCTAGATATGTTAAATGTATTTGAAGTCCTAGCTAATAGTTCCCTTTAATTCCATTCAGCTTCTGGTGGTTTGTTTTACGGATTTGATGACATACATTTTGTGGCATATAACACCTAATTTATAACTCTAATTTTGGGCCAAAGTTAAGCTCAAAACTGAAGGAGAGAAACATAAACCTGGACAAAGGAAGTAGCATAAATAAAAGTAGTAACCGTGGTCTCAAAATAGAGAAGTAACTGTAAGATGACAACGCATAAATATGTTTCCATAGAGTTAGAAAAGATAACACAAAGTCGCAAACCACAAAAAAAGAACATGCGGATAGGAAGTGTCCAAACCGCTGTGCTACTAGTCACCCCCATTTTGCTGGTGTCATCTGCCATGGCTCTCCTGCGATAACGACCTCGAGTTGTCGGTGGAAGGGGGGCTCCGGACTCTGTGCACGGCGTGTATAGCAGTAGTTTAGGCTAGTTTGCTTAGTTTTTCAGTCTCATATTCAAGAGATCCAAAACATTTCTAGCTTGCATCATGAGAGTGAAATTCACAGCTTCAGGAGATCCAAAACCTTTTTCAGCTTACCAGAAAATAGGTTGCTTTACCTCATGCACTGAAAAAAATAGCGAATCTGTTGCTGCATCATTCTTGCTGCCTACGGTTTGTACGTATTGGTGCCCCACCGACGGTCTAAGGAACCCACCTGCTGATGATGCAAAATCGGCTCCCCTGCGTGTAAGTTTCCTAAAGACCTTGCACAACCACTTCCACCGAAATCTCGGGAGAAACGGGACGAGAAGAACACGGGGAAAGCAAGAAACAGCAGCCAATCCACATAGGCAAAGAGCCCACCACCAAATAAGCGGCAAGGGGGAAAACCCTACAAGGGAATTCTGCGCAGCAAGGCACACGTCTGCTTCTAGTTATCTATGAGTGGTGCTGAACATTGTGACACATTACATTACTTCACACAACAAAACTATTCCTGGAAGATTGCAATCACCTGGCATTCAAAGGCAGGTGAATCTTCCCCTTCACTGCTGGCCAGGAAGGTCGTCGAGGATGAACGGGCCGAGTTTCCCCGATCGGAAAAGAGTCAATAACTTCTTGGAGGCCGCGCCATGTGATTCATCAAGCGGTTTGTGGGGTATTCTGAACACCTTTCGAAGGGCAACAAGCGGTTTGTGGGGTATTCTGAACACCTATCGAAGGGGAGCCTTTGTTCGAGGACGAGCTCGCCAATCAAGCCACCGGGGTGAAGCCGAAGCGCAAGAGCAGGCGGACCAAGGCATACACGGCGGACAAGCAAGCCAAGATGCTCGAGATGGAGACGGAGAAGCAAGTCAAGATGCTAGAGATCAAGGCCGCCAATGCCAAAACCAAGGCGAAAGAAGTGGATCTCGCTAGCATGATGACGGGGGTGGAGATCATGAAGGTAGATCTCAACACCGTGTCACCAAGGAAAAGGCTATGTGGTTCGAGAAGATGCTGGCCGACATGCTCTAATTCGACGACGAATGACCTTTGGCGGCGAGCGCCATCCTTTTTTGTATGCCGGCAAGTGTGCTGGCACGACCACGGCCGCGATGGCGTGGTCGAACTCCCACCCCTTTTTGTGTGCTGACATGTTTGCGGGCTGAATTGTGTGGCGTTTTTCTGAATCTGGCATTTGTATGCCGACGCTGGCGTGTGAAGGCATGAACTATGGGCGACGACACGGCCGCTGGCATGATCTATGATCGCAGGCCTTTTTCAGAATTTGCGTGCGGACATGAAATGGGTCGTGACCGTTGAACACACTGCCGATCCAAATCTTAAACTGAATGAACGCCGAATGGGCGGTCGACCCAAACAAATAAAAAAGAACAAAATCGCCGTCCATTTAGATCAGCGCGTTGGAATTGCTCTTCCTTGCTAGAGCATCCGTCTCGATCCACGCGTATGTGTGGCCGTGCCTCATGCACCGTGTGTGCGTGTTTGGCTACTTGTGCATGCTACGTCCCGTGCGGGTTGAGGGCTTGAGGCGGCTGCTAGTGCGCGCGTATCCAGCTTGTTGCCGAGTAACCGCGCTACCGATTGAGCACCGGATTGCTATTGCGTCCTCCCTCCGGACATCACTAATGTTGAAATACATCGTCCACCTTCCTTCATTAGTTCGTTAAATCAATTGTTTGGTGCATGAATTCAATATGGTATCACAATTGTCTGATGCATGAATTCAATATGGTATCACAGTCAAGAGGTTTCAAGTTCAAGACCCTGCCAACGAAGTATAATAAATAAAAATGATTTTGTGGCCTACATCGATCTCACATCTAAGAAACTAAAATAGCCTAGACGTAAGTGAGAGTATTGAAATATATTGTCCACCTCCCTCTATCAGTTCAAATTTTTGAATGAGTTGACTGAAGCATGAATTCAATAATTATCGCCACCCCGTAGCAGTTCCTGCGGTTGCATTGACCTGCGCGATGCCGCTGCGTAGCCTCTTTAGGCCGTAGTGTCGTAGCCCGCGGTCTACCGATGTCACGAGGCCGTCCGCTCCAGGCTGTTCTCATGGCTGCACCGACCCTCGCGCTGCCGCTGCGTCACCCCATAGGACCGTAGCGAGCGTGGCACGCGGCCCCTACCACCGCCCCGTGGTTTTCCACGTGGCTGCACCGACCCGCGCGTTGCCGCTATGTCACCTCTTTGGGCCGTAGTGCCGCGCCCCGCGGTCCACCACCTCCCCGAGGCCGTCCGTCCCAGGCCATCCCCGTGGCTGCACCGACCTCACGCTACCGTTGCATCGCCCCATCAGGCCGTAGGGAGCATGGCACGCGGTCCCTGCCGCCGCCATGAGGTCTTCCCGCCGTCGCCCCACCCATGCTCCGTCGCTGCGTCGTCCCTTCAGGTCGTAGCGTCGCTGCACACGGTCCACTTCGCCATCCACACGCGTCGACTTCTGTGTGGTATGCGCCGCGCCGCCTTCCTAGGCGCGGGATCGCCACCGTCCGCGCTGGTCTTTGTTATGCCGTTGGGTTCTTTCTCGCCTACATCGAGCACCGCCGCCGCCTCCTCAGGCCGTCGCTGCTCTTCTTCTCGGTTCACGGCGACTACCTCAACACTGGCCCCAACTCAACATCGACCACGGTGTCCCTTGCACTACTACCTCAACCACGACTACACCACCTACGCTCTCAGGTACCTTGACAAATGGCATAAACGGCTACTGTCTTGCTTGAGCAACCTTATCGATCGGTTTCCCTTGCAGCCACGCCTTCCGCGATGCATCGACTGTTACGACTGTTGGGGGTGTCCGACGGCTTGCCTTCGGATTCTTCTCCAGTCTCATCGTTTTTGTCGCTACTATTATGACTGCAGGGGGATGTTGAGTATAATGATTAGATTGGAAATAAGAATAGACTAGGAAAGTATTCTGCCTTGTCTTGTACTCCAAAAAAATCATGTATTCGTGTGCTTCATGTGGTATCAATACTCTAACTTTAAAAAAAGTTACAACCAAACTCGGTGTACTTACAGAACATCACAAGATTTCATACGCAGTTGTCGAGGAGCTAAGTGCTTTTGATCTTTGTTTTATATTATGTGCTAAGTTATTTTACAGGTTCAAGGTAGCCATAGCCGATTTTGGGCATATTTACCAAGTCCCCGCAATTAAGCTCTCGGGACTGCCCATTAATAAAAATCTTCACTTCACTGGACCAAAGACCTAATGGTGAAACTTACAATATTTATCTGAATCTTCTCGTGTTGCTGCCATGTAAACAATTTACGGGAGATGACATAGAAGATCCATACCACCATGTGCAGCTATTTGATGAAATATGCATGACTTTTAAACTAAATGCATTTACCTATGATGAGATGAAATTAAATTATTTGGGCAGACACTGACCGCCAAGGCAAAGGCATGGCTATTTTCTCACACCGCAGATACTTTCGACACTTGGGGAATAATTATGCAGGGGACATTTTTATCCAGAGAAGAAATCTTATGTAGCTTTATGATGGTTGCTCAAAAAATCTTATGTAGCAAGGCAGAAGATCATCAATTTTAATCAGAAACTAGGTGAGATAATATGATATACTGTAAAATGTCTCATTTATAAACTTAACGTTATGGAGCTATCACTATTCCTCATGCGATTGACATTGAACTGCTCCTTTCATCAAGTTTCACTATTTTTCTTCTGTTTATGCAAGAGCAAATAAAACAGGCAAATAGAATGATCACATGATTTAATTTGCATCATGTACTCGGATGATAAAAGAGAGGCCATAAAACACTTCTTGAATGACTTGATCAACACACCTATCTCATGCTTACCTAACAAAAACTTCATATTGCCATATAAATATCCACCTGCCCTGGGAATTAATTAGGATGTCAAAGGTCCAATGTTGTATCGTTGATATGCTTGTTTTAGTGTCCTGTCAATGGGATACTCTGAAAAAGGGGTACTCTGAAATGGAATATTGGAGGAAAACAAAACACAGCGGCATTCTGTCTGCAACAGAGCTTGCCCATCAACCTCGCTGTTATCGCAGCATCAGCCGTTGTATTCAGCAGCGCCGTCTCGCAGCCCCACTGTTCCCAATCCTTCCTCCCACTTAAGAGCCACACAATTCCGGTGATCCATGCTGCAGAGCCATGGAAGAACCCCGCCACTGTCCTGATTGATGAGCACATTCATGGATGTTGTCTTTTCTGGAGAGGCACGGCAAGTAAAGGAGCGTCTAGTAGACACGAGTATCAGCTGGAACTTTCTGGAGGGAGGCATGGAGATGAAAACATCCATGACAACTAGTGTGTGCTCTCCTTCAGATGTCCACGGTACTAACTTTCGGCGGCCAGATGCTAGTGATCAAGGTTGGAAGAATGCCCGCAAATTCGCAAGGCTGAAGTAGGATGTCGGCGAGCTTAGGGATAAAGCTGCCAAATTACCTTGGGGACAATATCAACCGGACATGACAACGTCAACCGATCCTATCAGAGAATGTTGCAATTAATTTCCAATGTTCTCGTATGTTCTGAAGTTTCAGTTTTAGTGCTTATGGTCCTGTAACGAATTGCTCTGGTCCCAGAGTATCGAAAGTAGTTCGGCTCTATCGGACTGGACCGTGCCTGTGGCTCTTTTTAGAACTCTATCTTACATTGTATATGAAACTGGGATGTTTCTATGTTTGTTTTCTACCCCCTATTTTTTAAATGAAAAAAAAAAGATTTGGTACACCGAGTCGAACCTCGATTTCACTGAAAAGAGCGAGCAGGGTGACAGGTACTGTGAATTGGCGCACATGCATGGTTGATGACTTTGTTTTTGCGGGTGCATGGTTGATGACCTTGGCGGCTCCATGGCTGCAGCTGGGCTAACATTGGGCCACCTGAGTATGCTGCCAGCATCTCTTCTTTGTTGACAAACAGAGCAGTGGCATGCTGCTGCCATTAGAGGCGTTCAGGAACAGGAGCTCGAGTGAGAGAGCCAACGAGTGTTGCCGGGCTTAGGGAAAGTACGTACTCCCTCCGTCCCAAAATTCTTGTCTTAGATTTGTCTAAATACAAATGTATCAAGTCACATTTTAGAATTAGATACATTCGTATTCAGACAAATCTAAGACAAGAATTTTGGAACGAAGGGAGTAGTAAAAACTGCAGCTCAATCGTTTGAGATGTGTGCCAGCATATTAGCACAACATGCAGTGTAATTAACAACAGTCACGCGTAGCACCCACCAGGTGTGCTGTGTGCCTTTCTAAGGATGCAATGGCTCATGTATAGTTGGTGTCCCTTGCAGCCCTAGCTACTAAAGAAATGTTGGCAAAAGTTTCTCCAAAGAAAAGAAGAAGAAGAAGAAATTTTGATTTTTTGTGTGAATAAAATTCTGACAAAAGTTGGCTTCCATAAAAAACCAGCTAATCATGAGCCCTTAATTGGCTGATTATTTGGCAAGAACCTTGAGAATAATATGTGGACACTTTACAAAAAATGTGGGAACACTTCAGCTTGGGAAGCCAAATTTAAATAGTGTGATTTCTCCAAGGAACTAAAAATGAAAATTACGAAATGATATTTACGTTGCTCTTTTTAGGCTAGCGTTTTCATTCCATATTACATTCATCCGCATTTGAAACCTGTATAGCCAAGAGTTCGAGGAAGATGGTTTGTTCCATTGTACTTGTAAGGCTTTGTTGTAATTTCATTTGAGACTCCAGAACCATGGAGATTTGCAAGTGTGGCTCTCAAGTCTCAATCCAAGTAATCTTGTTATCTGGTAATAAGTTGGATAACCCAAATTAAAATGCATTTTCTGGTGCACTAACTCTGTGGCAGCGACTTGCACCCATGATGTATGGTCATGGGTGCCCCACGTACATCACAATGCTGCCTCCGTGGGCTTGGACGATCTGAAGGCAAGATAGCTCAATGTAATTCATGGAGAATAGAAATAGTGACTGACACACGAGTGGGGCGTCTTGGTGACGGGGCTCCATGGAGCCTGGATTTTTAAAAAAAATCAAACAAGGATGAAATGTATATGTGTGTAAAAATTTAGGATGAAATACATTGAAATGCGACCTGTACGAAAACAAATCATGGACTTTGAGAATGGATAGTATCATGTGTTAGAAAGTCCCTCTTTTTTTTGCACAACCCTCATTTCAACGCATTTCGTTCTTAAAATTTACACACATGTATACTATGCCTCCATGTATATCTTTATTATTTTGAGAACTTTTGAAATGTAGAAATATGAATTTTGAAAATTGCAAATGGAGGCCTCCATGGAGATCGGCCTCCAAATGCAATTTTTGTTGACACTGTAGTACTACGTACTTGATTAAAAGGATGAGACACAAGAGACGTTTTTCAGAGACATTTAGATTTCCTTACGAGAAATCTAAGAAGGAAACATTATAAATTAGACGAACTTCTCTTAGGTGATCTTTCTAGATTCATTATTTTCGTATTTGTCTAGTCTCTTGAAATTTCAGTTTGATACTTGAAGTCGGCTCAATCAAGTATTGGGTGATCATATATCCCAAGTGGACGAAAATAAAGAGGGGAATCACATCAGTGGTCACGGAGCAAGAGTGGATAAAAGCAATATAGAGTTATAGACACACACACACAGTCCCGTTCATGCTATCTGCCTTGGGAATTAGGATG
>LR738713.1:4247490-4291665 GCA_902687465.1 Secale cereale | reverse complement strand
AAAATTGAAAGGAAATAAAACATGCAAATGGAATGATAACATGATTTTGCAGCGCGTATTCTCACATGATACAAGAGGAAATAAAACGGTTCTCGCATGACTTGATCAACACTTATCACACCCTTACCTAACAAAACTACATATAGCCCTATATATACCCTTCTGCCTTAGGAATTAGGATGGCAATGATCCAACGTTGCGTCGTCAGTATGTTTTCTTCTGTTTTATTGTCCACTCTATTCATACTCCGAAATGAAATATTGAAGGAAAACAAAATATATTAGTATTTCCTTATACACTAGCACATTACCAAAAACCTCAGATTCGTCAACCCCAGCTCGAAAGCCACCACATTCCTGTTTGCAATGGCACTCGCCACCAACCACTCCGCCGCTGCAGCGTTGAACATTATATGAAGCAGCGTCGTCTTGCAGCCCCGCCGCGCAACATCCCCCCTCGTGTTCAAGCGCCATACCAGTTGCGTCGTCCATGCCGCGGAGCTATGGAAGAACCTGTTCACTGCCTCGTCCAGTGCTAGCGCACCATCCAATTGCATGGCACCCGCAGCGGCGTATAGTAGATGCCACAATGGGGCAGGCTTTCCTTGAGGGAAGCAAGGAGCTGACAACATCCATGTCACTTGACCTTCGGGGGCTAGCAAGTATAAACATTGTGAGAACAAAGTCGGAGCGTCAGAGTAGTTTGAGCTTAGGAATCAAGCTGCCAAACTACCGAGGGGACAACATCAACTTGACGGGACAACATCAACGGGGATCTACATCCTCGTTTCCCAAAGACCGATCCAACTTTGATGAAATTCATGTCCTTGTTGTGAAGTGCTTCCGATCTTGTAAGGAATTGCTCTGCTCCCTGAGTATTCAAGTGTAGGCCAATAGGTTGGATTGCATACGAAACTGGGATGTTTTTTATGTTGGTTTTCCCACCCTTGTTTCTTGAAGAAAAAATGGTCTGGGTCACGGAGTGGAACATCGATTTCACTTGAAAGAGTTAGTAGGGTCTCAGGTAGCGTGAATTAGCACACAGGGTTGTTGAAGGGTTGGCTTCATGACTGCAGTTGGGCTAACATTGAACCACTCCATTATGCTGCCTGCATCTTTTCTTCATTGAGAAACAGAGCAGTGGCATGCTAGAACCATTAGAGGCATTCAGGTTCAGGAGCTCAACTGAGAAAGCCAACTGAGTATTGCTAGTAAAAATCCGCTGCTGCATCTCATCTCTGAAGTAAAAACCATTGTTACATCTCATCTGATTCAATTTTGTGGAGTCGGTTGCAAAAAAACACCACATTTGAAGTTCTCATTCGGAATTGCCACCACATTTCTTGCGCGCCCCAAAAATCCACCTCTTTTTTTGTTGATTTTCTTAATAAACACTGATGACCGATTTGAAGTGATTAATCTGATTTCCGACAGCCAGGGCCCGCTATAAGCGCTGACATGGCACAAAATTATCAACATCATTTGTTGACCTGTTAAGTTGGACGGAGGGCCCACCCGTCAGCACCCATATCTCTCCCAAACTACCTTCTTCTCTTTGGAGGCTTTCCATCAAACAACTTTGAGTGCATCCAACGCTGCCGCCGCCCTCAATCTCGTGCCGCTGCACGCCGGCCAGCTACCGCCGCACCAAGGAGTCGCATGACCGCTGCATCCAAGTAGGTCACCTCGCACGGCCTCACGCCTCGTTCCAAAGCTACACGGCAGTCGCCTCCATGCAGGTTGTCTCGAGCAGCTGCGTGTGAGGCCGCCGCCCGACGACAGATAGGGTCGTCGTCGATGGCAGCAGGAGGTGAGGCAGCCAGTGACGCAATCATCCCAGGTTGAAGAAGGCTGACACATCGGCTTCACGACGCAGTTGCTGGAGCTCACCATGGCAGGGTCGTGTGTCACCAACGACACATGGTTATGCCGAGCTGTGGCCATGGCGGCCCGTGCAAGCAGAGGCCACCACGGTCATGGGCGGATCTGGGCCCCAGGCAGCCCAGGCCATTGCCTGGGGCATGGGAAATTTTCTCGGCCCAAATATATGGAAAAAAAAGTTCGGCCTGGGGCGCAACCCACTCTAATCACAGGCAACCCAGGCCAAGTGGCCCAACCGCTCAGGCCGGTGCCTTTTCGCTGGCTGTGCGTGCGTTACTCACGAGGGGAGCTCCTGCTCGACGCTCGTGTGCGTCAAAACCTGGTGGTTTGGCTCTACTGGCGCGCGAATGGGCCGGCCCAAACGAAGCCTCGAGCTAACGCAGTAATAGAAAGAAGCCTCGAGCTAACGCGGTAATTGAAAAACAAAACTCTAACGAAGCTTGCCAGCTGGGAAACTAATTGTGTACGTTCTGAAAACGGCGTTTGTTTTAAAGTACCAATCCAAATGGTAGATACGGGTTTTTTCAACATTATCCCTTAATTCTTTGAATAATGAAAATCTTAAATATGCGAACAATTTTTCGAAAATCGTACACAAATTTATGCTAAACGTTTTTTGAATGCATGCTGAACAAAATTTATATACGCGATGAACTTTTTTATACACACTGAACATTTTTTCAGTGAATGGTGAACAATATTCAAATACACACTAAATATATATGTTTAAATACGATGAACCCTTTTTGAATGCATGCTGAACAAAATTTCTATACATGATGAACATTGTTTTATACACACTGAACATTTCTTCGATACGTGTCCCTGCCCGCCGCCGCCGCCGCTTTTGCCGCCCGCCGTCGTCGTGCTGCCTATCCAGCCTGCCCCCCAGTCCTCTTCTGTGCCTCTGCTGCCTATCCAGCTGCCCGCCCCCCTTCAATCCTCTTCAATCACCTCCGTTGTGGGCTGCTGCCCTGTCCGGCGAGGCAGCGACCCCGGCGAACTGCCGACGAGGCGTCTCTTTTCTCAGCAGACTACAACAAGCCGGCAAGAGCAAAGGTATCGTAGCTCATCTAATTTCCAGACCCCAGTTTTTGTTTGTAGATGCTACTGTTTGATGATGAATTTTGTCAGTTGCTAGATGACACCGTTGTTGCTTGATGCCACGGTTTGTTAGATACTTATTAGATGGGGAAACTAATGTTGACATTTAGTAATTTGTTTCTATATAATGTTACAGCAAGACAAGATGAGTAAAAGGAACTGGACATTGAATTCTTTTTGTCAAGTTGGAACCACGGGAACTATTAGATGGGGTAACTTACATTGAGCGCGTTGTATTTGTTAGTATTGAAGAATCAAAGATTATCGAGCGATTTCATGGTTATCGCACACGCAAAGACATTTTGCCTCGTCCTAGACATAATTTTTCACCTTTTGCATCTATTATTAACTAGAATTACCTGCTATACTATGCACTAATTTGCATTTCAAATTTTATCATTGAAGGTATAGCTTCTTCTGCTATTGAAGATGTAGTCATGGGAGGCTCAGATCAACCAATCCTTCGATGTGGTATCAATCTTTTGCGTCATCTATATATGCTACATAGTCTTTTGATTTGTTTTGCTTTATTAGTTGACCCGTCATGAAACAAATGCTGCCATTGAATATCATGTTTGGTTTCTTCTTAGTTATGCAACATAGATTGGCTTTTGTATGCCTTCAAACTCGAGTTATTTTTTGGGGTAGTTTTTAGCCCTTAGTTTCTTGCCTGGGGCGTCGGCCAATCCTGGGTCCGCCACTGACCACGGTTATGAGAGCAGACACAAGAGGCGGTAGAAGAAGGAGGGTGAGAGGAGCGGGGGAATGGTGGAGGACCATGGCGGAGCTCTGCTCACCGGGAGGTGGTGTTCATTCAGGCGATGGCTGATGCGGGAGAATCTGAGTTGCTGGGAAGAGAGAATGAGAGAAGGAGAGGTTGCCAGAGGTGGGCTCACCGGCTACACCCCAATAGGAGGAGTTACCAGGGGCCCTGGCGATGCGGGAGTGTTGATGCGGGCTCGCCAGCGAAGACCCATACGCGTGAGAGAAAATGGTGGCTTGAGAGTGGGCCCTGTATCCAAACTAACGGTCAACAAACGGTGTTGACAATTTTATGCCATGTGAGGGCTTGCAGCGGGTCCGGGCTGTCAAAAATCAGATTAATTCACTCTCAACCGGTCATCGGTGTTTATTGAGAAAATTAGCAATAAAAGAGGTAGATTTTTGGGGCGTACAAGAAATTTGGTGGCAATTCCGGATGAGAACTTCAAATGTGGTGTTTTTTTGCAATTCACTCCAATTTTGTGAGATCTGTCAACCTATTAGCACAACATGCAGTGTAGTAATTAACACATACCAGCAATAATAGTTACTCGTTGCATCCACGCCCATCAGGTGTGTTGTGTGCCTGGGTGAACCGTTGGGTTTCTTTTGCTATCTCTCTTGAAGGATGATGTAAGGGCATGCATGTTTGACGTCCCCGCTGGCATACCAAATGTTGACAACAGTTTCTCAAAAAGTAAAAAGAAGAAATGTTGACAATATTTTGGCCAACTAATCATGATTCACGAGTCCTATATTCGACGATTATTTGCAAGAATCCATGAGAGTAATATGTGGACAATTTGGGAACCCACACATAAAAAGTGTCATTTCTCCAAGGAACTTAAGATGACAAATACAAAAATGATGTGTAAAATCATTGTTCTTTCTAGGCATTTGAAACTCAAACAACTAAGAGTTGGAGGAAGATGATTCTTCCATTGTGATCATATAAGACTATATTGTAAAATTTATTAGAGGCTCCAGAGCAATGGAGATTTGCAAGCACGTATATCGATTCAAGCAATCTTGTTATCTTGTGATAATTAAGCTAGCTCTCTATGGTTATAATGAATTTCCTCATGAACCATGTGCACACATGAGGTGGGGCGACGAGTGCCCCGTGCAGTAACAGCGCCTCCGTGGTTTGAATGATCTTTTGGTTTCCTCCAACTTTTTATACCATTCGGCAGGTTGCTTACACATTTTCGAATCACAAGTCTTGAACAGGGCCTACTAAGCGTATTTATACAATGGGCATTCATGAAGCTCTGACCCTTCTTCATGTAGTTGAGATCCAACTATTCATTTCATGAAGTTTTCACCTTCTTTTCTCTTCATTTTTTTGTAACAAGAACTACAACATAAACAAAGAATGATCACATGATCTTTCGGTGTCTACTCAGATAATGAAAGATGTTAAAGCAGTTCCCGGATGACTTGGCTAACACATATCACATGCTTGGATGTCAAAGGCTATATATATAGTCACAGACACGCTCACCTGCCTTAGGAATTAGGATGTTAAACGTCCAATGCTCATGAGTCTAGATATCATTCTTTCATATTACTTTCAATCTATGGAATACTGTGAAATATTGGAAGAAAGCAAAAGATCATGGTGGGCATTTACTATGTTGTACTACGATTTCTACAAGGAACTCCACTCGGCAATTAGACAATGGTTTTGTACAATTATTGTTCTTGTGTGTCTAATGGTTTTTTATTCTATTCCAAATAGATTCAACACACATAACCGATCTGGAAATTGGCAGCTTGGGAAGCCAGCAGTTGGAGGAAGATGGTTGCCCATGTTTGAGAACATGTTGTTGTCTTCCATTACAGAAGCAGAAGTTGAAGAGTTTCTTAGATGCCCAACATCATGGGAGAAATTCACAGGGGCATGGTACTGAATAACTTTGTATACTATGAGCTTGTGTGATGCAGTTATAGGTTAGTTAGGTCTGTTAGAACTAGGTGATTTCTCGGCGTGTTTCTACGGGAATTTAAAGATTGATTTTGGATGAATAATGTATGAACAAAAATACCTAAATGAAAAGCTATTGTTTTTACAAGTAATGTATGTGAAAAAATAGTATGCATGTGCTGGACCATTGGAGTTGCAACAATTAAATTGGATGCATGTGCTCCAATATAGTGTTAGTAGATGATGACGTGGCATAGTTGAGGATGTGGAGGGCAGCATGTTGAGAGAATTAGAGTTAGCGGGGATCAAATTATTTAGGTATATAGGATATAGGATAAGGTGGACCATAAAAAATAGTATGAATTACATATGTAGCAGTGTAATCCATTTAGCTTTTCTCATGGTACAAGGCAACAAAAAGAGAGTATGTGTCATGTTGTGTGTTAGAAGGGAGAGAGGGATTTGGTGGAATAGTTGTTGATGTATTGCTTGAGCCTCGTGGGCATATATATAGGAGTACAATGATCTACTTGGAGTACAAGACAAGCCAGAACAAATCCTAGTCTATCTCTTCTTTCCTAATAGACATTATACTCAACATCCCCCCGCAGTCACAACGGTAGCGACACAGACGATGAGACTGGAGAAGAATCCGAAGGCAAGCCGACGGACACCCCCCCACAGTCGGAACGGTCGACGCATCACGGAGTCGTGACTGCAGTGGAAACCGACGAGGTTGCTCAAGCAGGCGGTAGCCCTTTGTGCTGTTTGTCGATGTAGCCGAGAGCATAGGGTGGTGGAGCCATAGTCGAAGTAGCCGTGCGAAGAACGCCGTGGTCGACGTCGAGTCGGGGTAGCCGGTGTCGAGGAAGTCGCCATGGAGCCGCAGGCGCAAGGAAGCGCCGAGTTAGTCATGGGCGTAGTGGTGTCGAAGTAGTGGTGCGCCGGGAAGAAGATGTTGTTGACGACGCGTCGCGGCGGGTTTGCCAAGCCCGGGGACACATCGTAGACGAAGGCACGCACCAGTGTTGCCAGCACCGGGCATGCGTAGACGGACGAAGACGAAGTTGACGAAGCGCCGACCAGGCTTGCCAGGCCCGGGGACACGTCGTGGAGGAAAGCACGCATCGGTGTTGCCAGCACCGGGCATGCGTAGACGGGGGACCTGCACGAGCTGTACGCCATGTCGGAGAAGTCGGAGAGGCCAGCAAAGAAGAACTCGACGACGATTGCGGCGTCCATCGGCGCGGGGCCGATGTCACCAACGGTGGTCGGAGTAGACGAAGTGGTCGGGGTAGATGACGGCGACGCTGGCGACGGCTGGTGCTAGGACGACGACGAAGGGGGTGGACGGGCGACGGCGGCGGCTACGAAGGTAGCGGCGGCGGCGGCCAAAGAAGAGCAGCGGCGGCGGCCTGACGGCGGCGGCGGCTAGGTTAGTAGTGCGGCGGCGATGCTCGAAGTAGGCGAAGAACCCTGACAGCGTGACGAAGACCGGCGCGGACGGTGGCGTTCCCGCGCCAAGGAGACGGCGCGGTGTATACCACGGGAGGTCGACGCGCGGTGACGACGGAGTGGACCGCGGGCCGCGACGCTACGGCCCGAAGGGGCGACGCAGCGGCGGCAGGCGGGTCGGGGCGACGGCGGGAAGACCTCGAGGCGGCGGCGGGGACCGCGGGCCGCGACGCTGCGGCCCGAAGGGGCGACACAACGGCGGTTCGCGAGTCGGTGCAACCGCGGGGACAGCCTCGGGGCGGCGGCGGGGACCGCGTATCGCAGCACTACGACCCGAAGGGGCGACGCAGCGGCGAAGCACGAGTCGATGCAGCCGCGAGGAGAACCACGGGGGCGGCGGCGCTGCGGCCTGACGGGGCGACGCAGCGGCAGCCCGATGCTCGATCGGTGAAGAGGCGCGCTGAACTCGGGGACGATCTTCACGGGACCTGCGGAGGCGCGCGTGACTGACGGGCCAGGTTGATCGCGCGGCGTAGATGAGGTGGATCGCGGCGGCGAGCGGGTGATCAAGCCGATCGCGCGCGAGGTCGGGGACGCCGCTCGGTGGAGGAGTGATGGCGGAGTCCCAGATGAGGCCGGCGACGACGGACGGAACGGGACGTCAGCGCCGGCACCCGGGCTGCCACAGCAGCGCCGGCGCCCGGGCAGCGAGGCCCGAGCGACCAACGGAGCAACGGCGCCCGAGTTGAGGCAGACGACGAGCCTGATGCAGCCGAGGATGAAGCCGACGAGGTAAACCACCGGGCCGCCATGCAGACGCGGCGGAAGCGGGTGACGTGGATCGATTGGCGGGCCGGCGCACGAGCGACGGCTATGATTGGCCGTCGCATGGTGCGAGGCCGCCGGGTCGGGGCGATGCAGGTGTTCCGATCGGAGTAGGGCGGTGACGGCCGGCGCAGGGCGACGGGCGGACCGACGCGCGGACGGCGGCTGGCCCGGACGGGCCGCCTCGGCGCGCGTGGTCGCCGGGTCGGAGGAGAGGCCGGCTGGTCGCGCCAGGGTTGGAGTAGAGGCGCACTGGGTCGACGGCGGCGATGGGCGACGCAAACCGATCAAGATTAGATCGGAAAACCAAAAAGAAAAACGCCGATCAAAACGACCGGCGAGAGAGCGAAAAAACCTGGAGCAAGGGCTCAGGAAAAAGACTCTCTAGGGTAGCCGGCCAACACGGCCGGCGGACGAACCCTAGGTACGGGTGGCGCGGCCCCCGGCGGCGGTCATGGAGGCCGACCGCCCCGGGGGCGGCGCGCGGGTGCGGAAGCGGTGGCGGCTAGGGTTTAGGATCGACTTGCGATAGATACTATGTTAGAAGGGAGAGAGGGATTTGGTGGAATAATTGTTGATGTATTGCTTGAGCCTCGTGGGCATATATATAGGAGTACAATGATCTACTTGGAGTACAAGGCAAGCCAGAACAAATCCTAGTCTATCTCTTCTTTCCTAATAAACATTATACTCAACATTGTGATCTCTCTTACTGGAATATGAAACACACATTTCTAAACGAATTGTCATCCATTGGACATTTCGATATTTTCTTTTCTTATAAAATCTGGTGTATTGGCTGCTAGGAACACATGCAACGTGCATATTCAGCCTCCATACAAACAGTTGTGGTTCCCTCTGCACAACTGCACATAAGCAGAGCTCGGTGGAAATGGATCGAGGACTCCCAACGTCCCAATAGAGCACAACTCTGCCGACGTCGACCAGGGGAAACAACCAATAGTCCTTCGCGGGCACGGAACCGATCTCCACGACGATCCACCGGTCATGGCCGAAACTCGTGACCATTGACTGTGAAATAGCCCAGCATGCCGACCTCATGACCCCGCTCAATGATGATATCGACAACCAATACACATGGGATTTTAAAAAAGTTTCCAATGCATATTTGCATGATAATAAGGATGAGACACATGAAAATGGGTTTGGTCGATTTCGACGCTAGTAAATACGATATACTATACAAATATTAATTCATATATCATCTCAAAATTGCATCATTCACCTAAAGAATTGAATAGCCCCCTAGGCAGAGTTAACCTATGGTAGTATGATGTCACAGGGAGTGTATGTAACATATGGCATCTCTAAAGATTTGAAGTGCTGCCTAGGTTGCATATGTAGAAAATATCTTTCCTTATGGCGAGTAGTGCTCGCCTGTCCTTTGTTTTCCTCCAATATTCCATACTACTATGTGGAATAATTTGACATTGCAAAGCACAAACCTTGAACAAGGCCTGAATGGGAGTATTTATACAAGGGACATCGATGAACTCCTTCATATTCTTCATGCAATTGACATTCAACTACTCATTTCATTAAGTTATCGCCTTCTTTTTCTTACTTTTTTCACATGATAGAACAGACGACCAAACAGTTCTTGAATGACTAGCTCAACACTTGTCGCATGCTTATCAAACGAAAGCTATATGTATAGTCCCACCTATACTACCTGCCAAGCATAATTTTATGCACCGGAACATTTCATTCAGACTCAGGAACTAATGTGTAAAACGACAACAATGGCTTGTATGAAACATATTTGAAACAAATGACTCAGGAAAATTAATAACTGTAATAAAGAACGGGTGATCATCCCAGCTTCTTGCAAGTATTCGACTATAATTAACTTCTCATCTCAGTATATATTATCAGGTATATAAACTTATATGCTAATATGGAAATGTCTTCAGGATCCGACAGTCATTTGCTATATAGTTATTTAAGCTATGGGTTCCTCTGTTCATAGATGCAACTTCCATATGGAACCTAACGGTACAGCTTGCCGAAAACATGGAGCACGTCAACGACGGCAACAAACCCTATGCTCATGATCAGAACAGCATTTGGGGACATCTTGCGCCCAGCAGCCTCGTTAGTGTAGAACTGAAGCATTGTACTGGCGCCACCACCACCTCCAGCAGCAGCACCGCTGGTGGTTCTACGTCTGCGCAAGCTTGCATCAGCTTCTGCACTCCCTCTTGCATGTGCATCACCAGCAATCACCATCTTGTTCTTATCTATCTGCACGGAAGTATGAGTTCTGATCAGAAGGCTTGGAACACTAGTACTGCATGACTAAAAGGATATGACACGAGCCACATTTTCTACGTACATTTATATCTCTTTATAAGAAGGCTAAGAAGGAAACATTAGACAACTTTGTAATGCCCCGGATGTAATACTTTCCCTTTTTGGTATATAATATATCTCCGGCTTCATCTATTTCCTTTCCGGATTCTTTGTCTTTCGGGTTTTCGTCGTTTTGTTGTGTGAGTGTGTGGCATTCATTCATATCATATAGACATGTGCATTGCATTGCATTTGTGTTGTCGGTTGCATCCGGTTTCACGCGTTCCTTCCCGTTGTCCGTTTCGCGTTCCGGAGCTCCCTCACGTGTCCGTGGCATCCCGTAGACCTACTTTGGTGTTGGGCGTGTAACGTTGCCGGTGTGCCGCGAGACTTGTTGTGTGTTGTTGTTTTGTTGTGTGCAACCCGCCTCTCAAATCTCGTCACAATTGGACTCCGTTTGCTATCCCAACAGTTATTTGTGTGGGTCCAAAGTGCCTCCACTTGTGGCCCAGAAACATCCCTCCAGCAGCCCACTACCCTCTTCTAGGCCCATCCTGACTTCCCTCGCGATCGCGATCGGTGGGCTCCTAACACACCAAAATCCCCCCTAACCCTAAAAATCTGCTATATAATAGACCCCTAGTCTATTTTTGGGCATCCCTAGTTTTCCTCCTCCTTCCCCCCAATTTCTGGATCTGGCCATCCCCTCCTCTCCACTTGGCACTTCCCAGCCAGTTCCCCTGATCCTCCTCCTCGAATCCCAAGGGGAACCAGCCGAGCAGCCGCCGCCGAGATCCTTGCTTCGATCCAGGTGAGACCGCTCAGGTCAACGACTGGCAGATCGCGACGCCTCCCTCCCTCGGTCGTTCGACCAGTCGCGTCGGGCCTGGACCACTTCCCCGCACCACTTCGTCGCCCGATCGCCTCCAGGCCCGTGCGCCTCCTCGATCGATCCTTCTGGCGCCGGGCCCAGGGACCACTTCCCAGACGCGCCTGGGCTCCCTCCTCCGCACCTGGGCCGATCGCCACCGGGCGTCGCCCCTCCTCCATCGCCACCGCAGCGGGCCGCAGCTCCACCGCCGCCCGAGGCCCGTACGCCGCGCCTCTCCACTCGCCAGCCGCCTCCCGCTCCGGGGCCCGAAGGCCCAGCTCATCGCCCAGCTCCACCGCACCCCTCGCCCGAGCCGGCCTGTTCGTCGCCTCCTTGCGGGCCGCCAGCCAGCCAGGCCGGGGCACCGCATTGGGCCGCCGCCTCGCCCCGTGAGGCCCGCCACCGAAGCCTCAGCCGCCGCGGGCCCAAGCCCCTCCTCCGCACCGCACCGCCTGGGCTTCCTCACCGCGGGCCGAAGCCTTCTCCACCCCGGGCCTTTGTTTTTTCTGCAGATCTGAGATCTAGGTTTACCTCTTTTCCAACCCTAGCCCCTGTGATTAATTTCTGATGCTATGTTCAACTGCTGGTAACTTTTAGTGTGTTTGTCCGATTCGCGCAAATAGCATGTCCAGACGTTCGTGGTGAATAGCACTACGTTTTATCTTTTGGTGTCATGCATGATAGAAGTCATCTAGATGCTTGTTTTCCCGTTGCAAGAGTGCATCCCGATATAAATGCTGCCATGTGATGTTTTTATGCCATCTTTGCCATGTGATAACTTTTAGCTCGTTTGTCCGAATGATGCAAATGACATGTCCACGTGTTCGTCTTGCCATGCTATACATGTTGTTGGTGATAGGTTGCATGATAGATTTATTCTTGCCATGTTTATCATCGTTGCAAAGTGCCATGTGGCTGTGATGTTGTTTCACTCGTTATGAAATGCCATCTTGTTGAGCTCGTTGCTATCGTTATGTTTATCTCCTTGAAGCATGCTTGTGTGTTTCGGAATCACCATCATGTGTACTTTGATGTGGTGCTTACCACTTGCCATGTTTAGTTTCGAGGTGACTTAAACTTGCTCTTTTAGATGCCATGATGAAATTGCTGTTTTAGGACTTAGTGGATTTTCACTAAGTCTGAAATCTGTAATGTTCCGATGCCATGTTTGCGTGATGTTCTAGGACAAAGCATGATAGTTTTGGAGTGGATCTTGATTGTTCCTTGTAGTATATATTGTTGGCTTTCCATTCATGTTCTCACATGTTGTTTGAGTGGCTGTAGCATGTTTATATTTTGCTCCAAAGTTTCAATAAAATTCTGCTGCCAGAATTTTATTGTCAAGTTCAATATGTCCAAGCTTATTGCTATTGATCCGTGACTCCTTTGGGGGTGCACCTTTGGACTTATTTGCTGTAGGATATGTCTAGTTTATGTTCATGTCCTTTGCCATGATGTTTGAGTGATGTAGCTTAATTATTTTGTGCTCCGAAGTTGCTATGTTGCTGTAAATTTCAGCTTTCGCTCATTTCTTGTTTCGGGCATAACTTTTAGCCCGTAGCTCCGATTTCAACGAGTCTTATATGAAACTTGATTGATTTTCTGTGTAGATTCATAATCTCTTATTGTTATCATGATTTGAGGTGAATTGCTTGAGTGCTATTTTCCGTGCTCCGTGTGCATCCTTAGTGCATCCATCATGCATCCATCATTTTCGAGTGCGCATTGCATCTTGTTGATTTGTGCCTTGTGTGATTGTATTGTTTAGAGCCGGAAGCTGAGACCGAGTACGAGTACGAGCACGAGGTTACCAACGAGGTTGAGCACGAGGACCCTTCTTACGATCCGAACGACTTCTCTTCAGGCAAGATGACCGAACCCCGATAACATTACTATCTTTGCCTATTGCTAGTAGTTTCGCTCTGTAGTTTTGCCTCGATGCCCATGTTCTTCCTGTCAGCCTCCTACTTGTAACCATTGCCATGTTTAACCACCCTACCTACGCAAATCGTTGCTTGGCTAAGTACGCTTCGCTCAGCCCTTCTTATAGCGTTGCTAGTTGCAGGTGAAGATCGAAGATGCTTGCTTCATGTTGAAGTTTTGTTGGGTTATATCACACTATATAATTGCTAAATGAAATCATCTATATATTGGCAAGGGTGGAAGGCTAAGCCTTTTGCTTGGTGATTTGTTCCACTCATGCCTTTAGGAACCGTATAAACCGGTGTTATGTTCCTTGATTATGCGTTCCTAACACGGTTGGGGTGTATGGGACCCCCTCGATAAACCGCTAAGTGCTAAGTCTTTTCCAGCAAATCCCAACATTGGTACTATTTGCCTAATAACAAACTAAACTTGCATAGGGAGTAATTAACCCTCTTTCTTAATCAACAACCCCGGGCCAGTGCTCCACATGAGTGTTGGTCCGAAACGGGGAGCCTGCGGGGCCGCCTTGGGGCAACCCGAGGTATCTGGCATACACCTGTAGCTTCACCCATCTGGTCATGTCCTGAGACTTAGATACGCGCGGCTACTATCAGGGTGTCGACACGCCGGGAGGATTTGCTGGATTAGCCTTACCTTAGTTCGGTATATCTTGAGCACGGGATTCCGAGAATACTCGGGTCTTCCCACTTTGGAGTTGCGACTCCGCGGATCGTGGGCTTGTAATGGGTCAAGTTGGAACACCCCTGCAGGGTTATGAACTTTCGAAAGCCGTGCCCGTGGTTATGTGGCAGATGGGAGCTTGTTAATATCCGGTTGTAGATAACTTGACACAATGTTTCTAATACACTACCAGCGTGTGTTCCGTGACCGTCAATTTCCGAATAGGGATTCGGGAGTTGAACACGGAGGGGTTATGTTTGTTGAGCTTGTAGCTAGGATCACTTCGTGATCACTTCTCGTCCGAGGCTTTCTCTTCTCGCTCTCACTCACGTAAGCTAGTTGCTAGTTGCTGCTGCAGACACTTATTCT
The DNA here is from genome assembly GCA_902687465.1 of Secale cereale. NCBI lineage: Eukaryota > Viridiplantae > Streptophyta > Magnoliopsida > Poales > Poaceae > Secale > Secale cereale. Next base: position 4,277,552 of record LR738713.1, on the reverse strand, counting down.
TTTCTTCAGCCTTATCCTCTCCCAAGGCTTAAATAGTCTTGTTACCCGGGAACGGCATTGCTGAGTCCTCTGTGGCTCACAGTTACTTTACCACACCAGATGCAGGTCCAGCTGTGAGCTATCCAGGTGATGGCACCGAGCTAGACTGGGAGTTCGACGAGGAGCGTAGTCAATACTATGTTCGTTATCCGGATGATCAGTAGTGGAGACTTCTACTAGGATTCGATCCGACCTGTGGATTTTATTTAAGTTTGGTATCTTGACATTTGGATTTGCCCTTAGAGGATTGTGATGTTCTTAATGTATGATGTTTGAGACATGTATTGTATTTGTGTGACATGGCGAGTGTAAGCCAACTATTTATGTTTACAATTCCCCTCTTTTACATGAGATGTGCAAAGATTACCAAACTTGAGATCATTCTAGGATGGACTTATGCCTTTAAGTCGTGCCTCGACACGTAGGAGGTATAGTTCCATCCTGGGCATTACAAGTTGGTATTCAGAGCCTTCTCCGACCTAGGAGCCCCCACTGTTTGATCGAATCGTTGACGGTCGAGTTTAGGCACACACTGAAAATATTTTGAGTCCTATATATATTATATCGGAGAGTAGGATTTCTTTGCTTCTCATCCCCTTTCTCTCTGGTGAGGACTCCTGACGACTACTCTTGTCTCTCCTACTTTCAAAAATTGCACCATTTTTTTTAGGAATCCCGCGAGTATTCTGGGATTGTTTCGATGTTCTTGTGACGAGAATATTGTTCTCGATGCCTCCTGACATTAGGGGTTGTGGCAGTGTCCCGGGGAGTTGAGCTTCGGGGTATTGTCGTCACAAGCATATCGCGGCAGTACTAAATACTTAAGACGTCCGACATCGAAAATCTCTCCTATACGGCTAGTGGCAAGATAACCCCGACATCACCCAGTACTGGGGAGGTAGTTCGGGAGTATTGCCATAGCTTGTTATAGTGGATGCTTTTCGAAGGTCCGAGGTAAACAGTTTCCGAGAAAGACTGGTTATGTGTTGAAGGATGGATACACCTGGATGTAGGTTTAGAGTTGATTGCGCGGTGCTTCCCGTGTATCCCCAACACCTGATTGCATAACTGGAATCTTTCGGAAATTTATAGGTGGGCTTATCCAGTAGATCGTAGGCATTCTTCCAACGAATGCAGGTTAGCGAGTTCGGGGTTCTACATTGAGTGAAGTGGTATTATGATCGATGTTACTATCAGGAGTTGCATCTTAAAGGGTCCTTGGCTATGCTGATCCGGGGATTGCAAAACCTTTTCGTAACGCGTTCATATGCTTTCAGCACAAAGATGTTAGAACGAAGCTCCTATCTTGTGTTTGTTCCCGTCTGTACCTTGTTGTTTTTCTTATTTTACCTTTTGTCCCCTATGTGGCTTCTCGTGAAGACTGATGTTATCATTTAACTGAGAATTTCATTCGTTCCTCTTGTTCGGATGATTTCATTCGTTCCTATTGTTCGAATGATTATTGTGAAGAATTGTTGCAATTCATTCCATTGATTCAGCTTATACGATTTGTCAATCAATTGCTGATTCGTGGTCATCTCTTTCAGGATGGCTCCGAAAAGGGTTCCCAACGCTAACCCAGAGGGTGAAGAGGTCCCAGAACGTCCTCCTTCCCCTCCTCCTCCGTCTGAGGCTTGGAGAGCGATTATGTAGACTACAGCTCAGAACACTCAGATGTTGATGCAGATGATGCAACAGATGCAAGCTAATCAAGTTAATCAGGGTGTTCCAGGGAATCAAGGCAACTTCTTCAACCAGCAGCACCATGCTACTCTCAACCAGTTCCTGGCCAATAATCCAAAAGCTTTCAGTTACTGTGTCGACCCTCTTGATGCTGAAGATTGGTTAACCGACATAAAGAAGCATTTTGAGTGCAGTAACGTGAAGGAAGATGATTATGTGAAGTTTGCAGCCTTCCAACTCAAAGACCAAGCAGCTGATTGGTGGCAGCAGTACAAAGACTCCAGGCCAGGTCAAGTGATCTCTTGGGAGAATTTCTGCAAGGATTTTCGCTCTCATCATATTCCTACAAGTGTCATCGAGGGTATGCGTGAGCAATTCCGCAACCTGAAGCAGGGCTCTATGACAGTCTATCAGTATAATGTCAAGTTCCAAAACCTCGCCCGCTATGCTAAGCAAGACATTCCTGATGCCAAGAGCAAAATCTACTAGTTCCGTGGAGGTCTCAAAGATGAACTTCAACTTGCTCTCACCTTGTTCGAGCCCGATGAGTTCGACAAGTTCTATAACATGGCTTTGAAACAATAAGCAACTCAGCTTAAGATGGAGGCTTCTAAAAAGAGAATTCGAGATGCCGTTCACTCTTCCTCATCGTCTCAGATGGTCTCGAAGCATCAGAAATTCTGGCTTCCTCCTCCTCCAGTGATTCGAGCTCCTTACAACAACTCCAACAACTCTAACAGCAACAAGAACTCTGGTGGACGTGGTTTCTCCCACCCACCCAAACCGAGCATCAAGTCGAAGAACCAGTTTCAGTCTCAAGGCTCCAAGTCAAGTGGTTCTCATTTCCGTCCTCTCTCTGAAGTGGTATGCAACAAGTGTGGCCAGAAGGGTCACTATGCCAACAGATGTCCGAACCCGAAGCGTCTTCCACCTCCTCCACCTGTGAGTTCAGCTATTGTCAGGCATGATCCAAAAACAGCAAGGGTCAATCTGATGAGTGCAGCGCAAGCGGAGAATTCTTCTGATGTCATTTTGGGTAACCTCTCAGTTAACTCTTTTCCAGCTAAAGTGTTGTTTGATTCGGGTGCTTCATGTTCTTTCATGTCTCAACCATTTGCATCCAAGTATAACGTTGACGTCCAAAGTCTGCCTCAGAAGTTGCAAGTCATTTCTCCGGGGAGACGCATGACTTCCAACATATTTGCTCCGGATGTTTCTATTCGCATGGGAGATTATCGCTTTCTGGCTAAACCGGTGGTTCTTGGTAATTCTGACATTGACCTCATCCTCGGGATGGATTGGCTTTCTCAGCATGATGCTCACATTGATTGTGCACAGAAGGAAGTCAAGATGACTCATCCTGATGAAGATGTGATTATCTTTGCCTCCAGGGATAACACTATCAGGCTTTTCTCTCTCAATGATAAGGGCGAAATTAATGCCATATCTCAAATTCCGGTGGTAAACGAATATCAAGACGTCTTTCCTGAAGAACTTCCAGGCATGCCTCCACACCGTCAGGTGGAATTCGTAATTGAACTCGAGCCGGGTACTGAGCCAGCATGCCGGCGTCCGTACAAGCTCTCTCCGGATGAATTGAAGAAATTGAAGAAGCAGCTTGATAAAGAGGAGAGTATGGTTCTCATCAGGCCTAGTACGTCTCCTTGGGGCTGTGGTGTCTTGTTTGTCAAGAAGAAAGATGGCACGGAGCGTCTATGCGTTGATTACCGGCCATTGAACAAGAACACAATAAAGAACAAGTATCCGCTCCCCAACATCAACGAACTCTTCGAGCAGCTCAAAGGAGCTAAAGTGTTCTCTAAGCTCGACCTATGAATGGGTTATCACCAAATTCGCATTCGCGAGGAAGACATTCCCAAGACGGCCTTCAGAACGAGCTACGGTTCATACGAGTATACCGTCATGTCCTTTGGTCTCGCCAATGCTCCTCCTACCTTTTCGAGGATGATGCACTACATCTTCAACCCCTATACTGGCGAGTTTGTGCTTGTGTATCTGGATGATATTCTGGTGTTTTCCAAGAATGAAGAAGATCACGAAAAGCACTTACGTCTGGTTCTTGATCGACTCCGAGAGCATAAGTTCTATGCCAAGTTCTCAAAGTGCGAGTTTTGGCTCGATAAGGTTTTGTACCTGGGCCATATCATCTCAGCTGACGGTATTGCGGTAAATCCCGAGAAAGTTGAAGCAATTGTCAACTGGGAAGCTCCTCAGAACGTCAAGCAACTCCGTAGTTTTCTGGGTCTTGCCAGCTATTGCAGAAGGTTCGTTGAGAACTTCTCCAAGATTGCCAAGCCTCTTTCCAACTTGCTTCAGAAGAATGTCAAATACTTTTGGTCTCCAGAGTGTGAAGTGGCATTCAGAACTCTCAAAGAAAAGCTTGTCTCTGCTCCAGTTCTTACTCCTCCAGATGAGTCCAAGCCCTATGAAGTATTCTGTGATGCTTCTCTTCAAGGCCTTGGTGGTGTGCTTATGCAAGATAAGAGAATTGTGGCATACACTTCTCGTCAGCTCAAGCCAAGTGAGAAGAACTATCCCACACATGATCTCGAGCTAGCAGCTGTGGTACATGCTTTGATTACGTGGAGACATCTGTTGTTGGGCAGAAAAGTCGACATCTTCACCGATCACAAGAGCTTGAAGTACATCTTCACACAGCCGCATCTGAACCTCCGCCAGACTCGTTGGGTTGAAATGATCCAAGAGTATGATCCCAGCATTGAATACACTCCTGGCAAGGCGAATGTGTAATGCCCAGGATGGGACTATACCTCCTACGTGTCGAGGCACGACTTAAAGGTATAAGCCCATCCTAGAATGATCTCAAGTTTGGTATCTTTGCACGACTCATGTAAAAGAGGGATTAAATTGCAAAAGGAGATAGTTGGCTTACACTCGCCACTTCACACAATACAATTCATAAGCAATACATCATTCAAACATCACAACCCGACTACGGGCGAAGATCCAAAAGAAAGATACCAAAACAACATAAAGCCACAAGTCAGGATCGAATCCTAGTAGAAACCACTACTGATCGTCGAACCGTCACAAGCATACGGCCACTCTCTTCATCGAGCCCCCAGTGAAGTACTTGAACCAGCTCCTGCATCAACTCGGCTGAACCTGCATCTGGTGTTGTAGTATCTGTGAGCCACGAGGACTCAGCAATCCCATAACCATGGGTATCAAGACTAGCAAAGCTTTATGGGTAGGAAGAGGTAAAGTGGTGAGGTTGCAGTAGCGGCTAAGCATAATATGGTGGCTAACTTACGAGTACCAGAATAAGATGAGAATCTACGCAAACGGTCGCAAAAGTAGTGATCGCTAAAGATCCTAACTACATACGAATCAAACATAACCCCACCGTGTTCTCTTCTCAAAGTGAAAAGAGACAGTCACGGTTACTCACACAGTTGTGTGTTTTACTTCGGATCCTCTGTCAAGTTTTCTACAACCGGACATTAACAAATTCCAATCTGCCACATAACCGCGGGCACGGCTTTCGACAGATCATAACCCTGCATGGGTGTCCCAACTTAGCCCATCACAAGCTCTCACGATTAGCTGAAGTGATAAATATAATATCATCACCCCTTATCTTAGGGAAAATCCGATTAGGCTCGGCATCCCGGTAGCACAAGTCATTTCGACAATGGTAAAACAAGTCCAGCAAGACCTCCCGGTGTGTCGACACCCTGATAGTAGCCGCGCGTATCTCGTCTCAGGACACTACCGGATGGGTGATGCTACAGGTATACCAGATACCTCGGGTTTCCCCAAGGCGGCCCTGCAGGACCCCCGTTTGGGACCAACACCATCAGCACTGGCCCCCCCTGCTATGTAGAATTAAGAATCCTCGGGTAGCGCTAACTCCCTATGCAATTTAATTAATTAATTAAGTTGTTATTATGAGCAAATTAAAACCAAAGTTGGGCCTTGCTGGATGAGTTTTATTCAAAGTCGAACTATCAAGGGGTCCCCATTTCACCCATCGTGTAAGGAACGCAAAATCAAGGAACATAATGCCGGTTTATCGGCGCCTAGGGTGGCATGAGTGGAACAAAACACCGAGCAAAAGGCCAAGCCTTCCACCCATGCCCAATATATAGGTGTGTTAATAATAATTATAGATATTGTGATATACAACAACAAGTTCCCTCCTGGAACGAACTTCATCTTCACCTGCAACTAACAACGCTATAAGTGGGGCTGAGCAAGCGGGGCTGAGCAAGCGGGTAACATAGCCAAACAGTGGTTTTGCTAGGAAGGTGTCAAGGTTAGAGGTTTCATGGCAACAAGGAGAGGGCTGACAAAAGATGGGTAGCGCGACATGTAACGATAGCATCGAGACAACTAAGCATGGCAATGGTAGTAAAGGTATCCAAGGGTATGATCATCTTGCCTGGGATTCCACAAGGGAGAAGAACGGATCCATGAAGTAGACGGAGCAACAGTCGAGCGAATCCTCACAACTCCGGAACGAAACCGAAGCTAACAAGAGAAGCAACCGGAAAGAAGCAAACAACACGGTAAACATACACGCATAAACATGGCATACGATGCACAAACAAGTATGATGCATGTCCGGTTTAAATATGCATGGCATGGCATTGTGCACAAACAAGTACTACAAGTTAAGTGGAGCTCAATATGCAACGAGTTGCATATTGACGAAACACCACATTTAATTCTTTAATTGACTCTCGTTTATTTACAAGACAAGATTAAATGTTTTTAACATGGCAAGAGGTGAAGCATAATAAAACTACACTATTTAGACAATTTAAATGAGGCCGGAAATAACAACAACAAATCCGGAAAATCCCCATGAGCATGTTTAGTAATTTATAACAAACAACAATTCACACATTTTAATGTTGTTAATATGATGCGGATGACATGAACAAGTTTTATGCAAAATTATTAAAAGTTGACATGAAGGAATATGAAGTATTGTCACCGTGGTGGAAGGAAAGGGTGCCACGGCAACGATCCGAAAATGATGCAACGCAACATATCGGTTCCGGTAACTCGTTGAGAGACCGGTGCAAAAGGTAATGGAGAGCGAGTGAAACAAGATGAAGGTGGGGTGATCCCGTTGGCGGGTTCCCACGGGTCGGCGACGAGGCAACCGAGGAACATGACAAGGACGAAACGGGCACGAAGCACAAGTGGAGCACAACTCATACAACACAACATTCATCCACGGGGTCGTCTCGTTATACCTTTGAAGCGTGCGTTTCGGGGCGGTTCGAGACGTAGCGGAAGAAGGCGTTCACGTTCGGAGAGGAAGTAGTGGTTCACGATTCCGAAGAGGAAGTAGTCGTTCCGATATCGTGTCGTGGTACTTGCGGCGTTGGACATCTTCGGGGCGACGGTAGACGTTCGGGCGACGGTAGACGTTCGGGCGACGGTAGATGTTCGGGCGACGGTAGTTGTACACGGATCCAAAAGTAGATATACTTGCTGTTACATGGTTATTTGAGATTAACGATAACAGCAACAAAACAACAAAACAAAGGAAAAAGGCTGCGGGCGACGACGAGCTGGAAAGGACGGGCCGTCGCGGTGAAGCTGCTCGTGGACGCGGCCTTGGCGAAGCAGACGCGGGGCGGCCGGCGCCCGGCGCTGGAGGAGGTCAGCGGCGCTGCTCGGGGCCGGGGCGAAGGGAAGGGCGCAGACGCGGCTGGCGAGGAGGCAGGGCCGGCTCGCGGGGCGACGGGGAGGCGCAGGCCGCGACTGAGGCGACCATGGCGAGGCGAGGGCCTGGCGAGGCGCGGGCCTTGCTGCTGGAGATGGAGGGAGCAGCTCTGGCCTGAGGGAGGTCGCGGCCGGGACGCTCTGGCTGGTCCGGGCCGGCTCGCGGCACCAGGCGCGCGGTAGGGGAGGGCGCAGGCGCTCGTCACGCGGTGCAGAGAAGTGGCGCGGCGTGCGCAACTGGAGAGGCGCGCGCAACTGGAGAGGCAGAGAGGCTCGAGGGGGAGATCGAGTGCGGGGTCGCGAGGGAGATCGAGGGAGATGGGAGAGGGCTCGGGCGAGCGAGAAAATTGGGCAGAGGCGATGGGGTTCGATGCGGGAGCGGGCGAGAGGTGAGTGCGGTGGCGGCGTGCGGGAGAGAGGGAGAAGCGAGCGATGCCTGGCGGCGGGGAAAGGGAAAGGGAGGAGCGAGGGGAGTGCGGCGCTGAGGGAGCTGCGGCTAGGGTTTACGGGGCGGCTTGGGCCTCGGGCCGGCCTGGGAGAGAAGTGGCCGGCTGGGCCATGAGGAGAGGGAGGCTGCGGGAGGAAGGAGATGGGCCAGGAGTTTGAGGCGGCTGGGCCTCTACTGGGAAGGTGGCTGCTCTTGCTGATATAAACCAAGCTGTTTTCCCAAAAACAGAAAACCACGAGAGGAAAAGAAAGAAAAGAGGAGTTAGGAAAAGGCTTAGGGCATAGGGTAAAATTCCCTGGACTCACAAAAATGTAAGGAATTAAATAAAATTGTTGGAGGGGTTTTTGGAAGAACCTCGATACAACGGAAAAAGAAATATTGGCAAGGTTTTGAAGGTGAAACTCGAAGTAGGAAAAGCATGGGGAAAAATTATGCACGTGTGCTGGTTAATTCCAAACAAATGGAATATTATTATATAGCTCCCTAATAATATTGAGAGGCTTTATATGTTATAAAGAGAAGTCATTCTTCCCTCGAATTAAATGGACCGAAGGTCCACACGATTTATTTAGGTTGAGATGCAAAGAAAAAATGACATGATGGCATGATGACATGATGCAATGCAAAAATAACTAACACAAGCACAAATAAAACACACGGGAGAAACCGGAACATCTAGAATCTTCTGGAATCTTCTGGGACGTCGGTCTTCGGGCGTCACAACTCTCCCACACTAACAGAGGATCTCGACCCGAGATCCTAGAGATAGCACGGGTAAAAACGGAAGAGGAAGGGTAAAACAAAGTTGCTTCTTAGACGAACGAGTGAAACCAAAGAACCTTGAGAGGTTGAACATTCTTGAAGGAAAGAATACAACGGAGATGAACGAAGATGAAACTCCGTTAGAAAAGAGGAACAAGGAACATTACAAGAACCTTGAAGGTTGAAAGACATGAAACAAGAGCTTACGAACCAAAGAATATGAAACTGCAACGGTATAGCCAAGGAATAAGAATGACAGAATTTGGACAGCACTCCGTCTGAAAATGGAAGGAATTAACAAGAGTTTGAGGAGAAGGGATGATACTTGAAGAAAACAACAACACACAGCCTCCGGAACAATTGAAAGAAAGGCACAAGGGGTAAGAAGGATTCAGACAGCACTCCGGTTGAAAAGGGAGGCAAAACTAGATAAATGACGGAACTGAATGAAGAATGCAACACTCCGGTTAAATAGATAAGCAAGGGAGAATATGATCTCGATAAAACGATATGATGGTTAAAGAGAGCAATATCACAAGGCCTTCGGAACGAAAGAATAGCATATAGTTCAATGAAAGAATTGAACGGAGAAGAAAAATGACAACTTCTCTCAAAATTGAATTAGAAAAATCCTCCTTACGAAGAAGGGTTGAACGGAGTTGTTGAAAATAATCAACAACAAAAGAATAAGCTTGATGTGGCTTATGGAAAACATCTCAAAATTAAGAGGTGATAACCAGCCACTGAGGAGAACATTTGATTGGATTGAGATCAACAAGGAGATGATAAACTTATTTCGCCGGAATGATAATGAAGAACTTGGGTCATTAATAAGCACCATAATAGCAACAATCCTTAGGGAAAGCTTTTAGGTGAAATACAACCCAAGATAACTCCAACGAATAATTGAAGGGTTGAAAGGATCTCCTGAACAAGGAAAATGATGGTTTTAAAATATATCTCATTCTTGATAACTCGTGAATCATGAAACATGAAGGAATTGTCAAGAATGGCATAACACCATCTGAAAAGATAAGGTAGAAATGATTGCAATTGGAAAGCATGATGAAGAATGCTTGGGCTCCAACAAGAATCTTGATGAAGACTTCGAGGATGAATTAAATCTTGATGTACCACCATGAAGAACTCCGGTAATGAAAGCATGGGAAGTGAAAGATGAAAAGAATAAGATTCAAGGCCTGCGGTGAATTAGATGGAGCTTTGAAATGATATAATTGAAATAACTTGGAGCTCCGGAAAACAAGATGAACAACTTAGGACCAAGAATATGATATGATGAACAAGCTCCAGACAAAAGAATTAAATCACCTTGAAGGAATAAGAATAAGAATTATGTCATGCATAACCTTCACCAATTTAAATTGATTATTGTGAAGAATTGTTGCAATTCATTCCATTGATTCAGCTTATACCATTTGTCAATCAATTGCTGATTCGTGGTCATCTCTTTCAGGATGGCTCCGAAAAGGGTTCCCAACGCTAACCCAGAGGGTGAAGAGGTCCCAGAACGTCCTCCTTCCCCTCCTCCTCCGTCTGAGGCTTGGAGAACGATTATGCAAACTACAGCTCAGAACACTCAGATGTTGATGCAGATGATGCAATAGATGCAAGCTAATCAAGTTAATCAGGGTGTTCCAGGGAATCAAGGCAACTTCTTCAACCAGCAGCACCATGATACTCTCAACCAGTTCCTGGCCAATAATCCAAAAGCTTTCAGTTACTGTGTCGACCCTCTTGATGCTGAAGATTGGTTAACCGACATAAAGAAGCATTTTGAGTGCAGTAACGTGAAGGAAGATGATTATGTGAAGTTTGCAGCCTTCCAACTCAAAGACCAAGCAGCTGATTGGTGGCAGCAGTACAAAGACTCCAGGCCAGGTCAAGTGATCTCTTGGGAGAATTTCTGCAAGGATTTTCGCTCTCATCATATTCCTACAAGTGTCATCGAGGGTATGCGTGAGCAATTCCGCAACCTGAAGCAGGGCTCTATGACAGTCTATCAGTAGAATGTCAAGTTCCAAAACCTCGCCCGCTATGCTAAGCAAGACATTCCTGATGCCAAGAGCAAAATCTACCAGTTCCGTGGAGGTCTCAAAGATGAACTTCAACTTGCTCTCACCTTGTTCGAGCCCGATGAGTTCGTCAAGTTCTATAACATGGCTTTGAAACAATAAGCAACTCAGCTTAAGATGGAGGCTTCTAAAAAGAGAATTCGAGATGCCGTTCACTCTTCCTCATCATCTCAGATGGTCTCGAAGCATCAGAAATTCTGGCTTCCTCCTCCTCCAGTGATTCGAGCTCCTTACAACAACTCCAACAACTCTAACAGCAACAAGAACTCTGGTGGACGTGGTTTCTCCCACCCACCCAAACCGAGCATCAAGTCGAAGAACCAGTTTCAGTCTCAAGGCTCCAAGTCAAGTGGTTCTCATTTCCGTCCTCTCTCTGAAGTGGTATGCAACAAGTGTGGCCAGAAGGGTCACTATGCCAACAGATGTCCGAACCCGAAGCGTCTTCCACCTCCTCCACCTGTGAGTTCAGCTATTGTCAGGCATGATCCAAAGACAGCAAGGGTCAATCTGATGAGTGCAGCGCAAGCGGAGAATTCTTCTGATGTAATTTTGGGTAACCTCTCAGTTAACTCTTTTCCAGTTAAAGTGTTGTTTGATTCGGGTGCTTCATGTTCTTTCATGTCTCAACCATTTGAATCCAAGTATAACGTTGACGTCCAAAGTCTGCCTCAGAAGTTGCAAGTCATTTCTCCGGGGAGACGCATGACTTCCAACATATTTGCTCCGGATGTTTCTATTCGCATGGGAGATTATCGCTTTCTGGCTAAACCGGTGGTTCTTGGTAATTCTGACATTGACCTCATCCTCGGGATGGATTGGCTTTCTCAGCATGATGCTCACATTGATTGTGCACAGAAGGAAGTCAAGATGACTCATCCTGATGAAGATGTGATTATCTTTGCCTCCAGGGATAACACTATCAGGCTTTTCTCTCTCAATGATAAGGGCGAAATTAATGCCATATCTCAAATTCCGGTGGTAAACGAATATCAAGACGTCTTTCCTGAAGAACTTCCAGGCATGCCTCCACACCGTCAGGTGGAATTCGTAATTGAACTCGAGCCGGGTACTGAGCCAGCATGCCGGCGTCCGTACAAGCTCTCTCCAGATGAATTGAAGGAATTGAAGAAGCAGCTTGATAAAGAGGAGAGTATGGGTCTCATCAGGCCTAGTACGTCTCCTTGGGGCTGTGGTGTCTTGTTTGTCAAGAAGAAAGATGGCACGGAGCGTCTATGCGTTGATTACCGGCCATTGAACAAGAACACAATAAAGAACAAGTATCCGCTCCCCAAAATCAACGAACTCTTCGAGCAGCTCAAAGGAGCTAAAGTGTTCTCTAAGCTCGACCTATGAATGGGTTATCACCAAATTCGCATTCGCGAGGAAGACATTCCCAAGACGGCCTTCAGAACGAGCTACGGTTCATACGAGTATACCGTCATGTCTTTTGGTCTCGCCAATGCTCCTCCTACCTTTTCGAGGATGATGCACTACATCTTCAACCCCTATACTGGCGAGTTTGTGCTTGTGTATCTGGATGATATTCTGGTGTTTTCCAAGAATGAAGAAGATCACGAAAAGCACTTACGTCTGGTTCTTGATCGGCTCCGAGAGCATAAATTCTATGCCAAGTTCTCCAAGTGTGAGTTTTGGCTCGATAAGGTTTTGTACTTGGGCCATATCATCTCAGCTGACGGCATTGCGGTAAATCCCGAGAAAGTTGAAGCAATTGTCAACTGGGAAGCTCCTCAGAACGTCAAGCAACTCCGCAGTTTTCTGGGTCTTGCCAGCTATTGCAGAAGGTTCGTTGAGAACTTCTCCAAGATTGCCAAGCCTCTTTCCAACTTGCTTCAGAAGAATGTCAAATACTTTTGGTCTCTAGAGTGTGAAGTGGCATTCAAAACTCTCAAAGAAAAGCTTGTCTCTGCTCCAGTTCTGACTCCTCCAGTTGAGTCCAAGCCCTATGAAGTATTCTGTGATGCTTCTCTTCAAGGACTTGGTGGTGTGCTTATGCAAGATAAGAGAATTGTGGCATACACTTCTCGTCAGCTCAAGCCAAGTGAGAAGAACTATCCCACACATGATCTCGAGCTAGCAGCTGTGGTACATGCTTTGATTACGTGGAGACATCTGTTGTTGAGCAGAAAAGTCGACATCTTCACCGATCACAAGAGCTTGAAGTACATCTTCACACAGCCGCATCTGAACCTCCGCCAGACTCGTTGGGTTGAAATGATCCAAGAGTATGATCCCAGCATTGAATACACTCCTGGCAAGGCGAATGTGTAATGCCCAGGATGGGACTATACCTCCTACGTGTCGAGGCACGACTTAAAGGTATAAGCCCATCCTAGAATGATCTCAAGTTTGGTATCTTTGCACGACTCATGTAAAAGAGGGATTAAATTGCAAAAGGAGATAGTTGGCTTACACTCGCCACTTCACACAATACAATTCATAAGCAATACATCATTCAAACATCACAACCCGACTACGGGCAAAGATCCAAAAGAAAGATACCAAAACAACATAAAGCCACAAGTCAGGATCGAATCCTAGTAGAAACCACTACTGATCGTCGAAACGTCACAAGCATACGGCCACTCTCTTCATCGAGCCCCCAGTGAAGTACTTGAACCAGCTCCTGCATCAACTCGGCTGAACCTGCATCTGGTGTTGTAGTATCTGTGAGCCACGAGGACTCAGCAATCCCATAACCATGGGTATCAAGACTAGCAAAGCTTTATGGGTAGGAAGAGGTAAAGTGGTGAGGTTGCAGTAGCGGCTAAGCATAATATGGTGGCTAACTTACGAGTACCAGAATAAGATGAGAATCTACGCAAACGGTCGCAAAAGTAGTGATCGCTAAAGATCCTAACTACATACGAATCAAACATAACCCCACTGTGTTCTCTTCTCAAAGTGAAAAGAGACAGTCACGGTTACTCACACAGTTGTGTGTTTTACTTCGGATCCTCTGTCAAGTTTTCTACAACCGGACATTAACAAATTCCAATCTGCCACATAACCGCGGGCACGGCTTTCGAAAGATCATAACCCTGCATGGGTGTCCCAACTTAGCCCATCACAAGCTCTCACGATTAGCTGAAGTGATAAATATAATATCATCACCCCTTATCTTAGGGAAAATCCGATCAGGCTCGGCATCCCGGTAGCACAAGTCATTTCGACAATGGTAAAACAAGTCCAGCAAGACCTCCCGGTGTGTCGACACCCTGATAGTAGCCGCGCGTATCTCGTCTCAGGACACTACCGGATGGGTGATGCTACAGGTATACCAGATACCTCGGGTTTCCCCAAGGCGGCCCTGCAGGACCCCCGTTTGGGACCAACACCATCAGCACTGGCCCCCCCTGCTATGTAGAATTAAGAATCCTCGGGTAGCGCTAACTCCCTATGCAATTTAATTAATTAATTAAGTTGTTATTATGAGCAAATTAAAACCAAAGTTGGGCCTTGCTGGAGGAGTTTTATTCAAAGTCGAACTATCAAGGGGTCCCCATTTCACCCATCGTGTAAGGAACGCAAAATCAAGGAACATAATGCCGGTTTATCGGCGCCTAGGGTGGCATGAGTGGAACAAAACACCGAGCAAAAGGCCAAGCCTTCCACCCATGCCCAATATATAGGTGTGTTAATAATAATTATAGATATTGTGATATACAACAACAAGTTCCCTCCTGGAACGAACTTCATCTTCACATGCAACTAACAACGCTATAAGAGGGGCTGAGCAAGCGGGGCTGAGCAAGCGGGTAACATAGCCAAACAGTGGTTTTGCTAGGAAGGTGTCAAGGTTAGAGGTTTCATGGCAACAAGGAGAGGTCTGACAAAAGATGGGTAGCGCGACATGTAACGATAGCATCGAGACAACTAAGCATGGCAATGGTAGTAAAGGTATCCAAGGGTATGATCATCTTGCCTGGGATTCCACAAGGGAGAAGAACGGATCCATGAAGTAGACGGAGCAACAGTCGAGCGAATCCTCACAACTCCGGAACGAAACCGAAGCTAACAAGAGAAGCAACCGGAAAGAAGCAAACAACACGGTAAACATACACGCATAAACATGGCATACGATGCACAAACAAGTATGATGCATGTCCGGTTTAAATATGCATGGCATGGCATTGTGCACAAACAAGTACTACAAGTTAAGTGGAGCTCAATATGCAACGAGTTGCATATTGACGAAACACCACATTTAATTCTTTAATTGACTCTCGTTTATTTAGAAGACAAGATTAAATGTTTTTAACATGGCAAGAGGTGAAGCATAATAAAACTACACTATTTAGACAATTTAAATGAGGCCGGAAATAACAACAACAAATCCGGAAAATCCCCATGAGCATGTTTAGTAATTTATAACAAACAACAATTCACACATTTTAATGTTGTTAATATGATGCGGATGACATGAACAAGTTTTATGCAAAATTATTAAAAGTTGACATGAAGGAATATGAAGTATTGTCACCGTGGTGGAAGGAAAGGGTGCCACGGCAACGATCCGAAAATGATGCAACGCAACATATCGGTTCCGGTAACTCGTTGAGAGACCGGTGCAAAAGGTAACGGAGAGCGAGTGAAACAAGATGAAGGTGGGGTGATCCCGTTGCCGGATTCCCACGGGTCGGCGACGAGGCAACCGAGGAACATGACAAGGACGAAACGGGCAAGAAGCACAAGTGGAGCACAACTCATACAACACAACATTCATCCACGGGTCATCCACGGGGTCGTCTCGTTATACCTTTGAAGCGTGCGTTTCGGGGCGGTTCGAGACGTAGAGGAAGAAGGCGTTCACGTTCGGAGAGGAAGTAGTGGTTCACGATTCCGAAGAGGAAGTAGTCGTTCCGATATCGTGTCGTGGTACTTGCGGCGTTGGACATCTTCGGGGCGACGATAGACGTTCGGGCGACGGTAGACGTTCGGGCGACGGTAGACGTTCGGGCGACGGTAGTTGTACACGGATCCAAAAGTAGATATACTTGCTGTTACATGGTTATTTGAGATTAACGATAACAGCAACAAAACAGCAAAACAAAGGAAAAAGGCTGCGGGCGACGACGAGCTGGAAAGGACGGGCCGTCGCGGTGAAGCTGCTCGTGGACGCGGCCTTGGCGAAGCAGACGCGGGGCGGCCGGCGCCCGGCGCTGGAGGAGGTCAGCGGCGCTGCTCGGGGCCGGGGCGAAGGGAAGGGCGCAGACGCGGCTGGCGAGGAGGCAGGGCCGGCTCGCGGGGCGACGGGGAGGCGCAGGCTGCGACTGAGGCGACCATGGCGAGGCGAGGTCCTGGCGAGGCGCGGGCCTTGCTGCTGGAGATGGAGGGAGCAGCTCCGGCCTGAGGGAGGTCGCGGCCGGGACGCTCTGGCTGGTCCGGGCCGGCTCGCGGCACCAGGCGCGCGGTAGGGGAGGGCGCAGGCGCTCGTCACGCGGTGCAGAGAAGTGGCGCGGCGCGCGCAACTGGAGAGGCAGAGAGGCTCGAGGGGGAGATCGAGTGCGGGGTCGCGAGGGAGATCGAGGGAGATGGGAGAGGGCTCGGGCGAGCGAGATAATTGGGCAGAGGCGATGGGGTTCGATGCGGGAGCGGCCGAGAGGTGAGTGCGGCGGCGGCGTGCGGGAGAGAGGGAGAAGCGAGCGATGCCTGGCGGCGGGGAAAGGGAAAGGGAGGAGCGAGGGGGAGTGCAGCGCTGAGGGAGCTGCGGCTAGGGTTTACGGGGCGGCTTGGGCCTCGGGCCGGCCTGGGAGAGAAGTGGCCGGCTGGGCCAGGAGGAGAGGGAGGCCGCGGGAGGAAGGAGATGGGCCAGGAGTTTGAGGCGGCTAGGCCTCTACTGGGAAGGTGGCTGCTCTTGCTGATATAAACCAAGCTGTTTTCCCAAAAACAGAAAACCACGAGAGGAAAAGAAAGAAAAGAGGAGTTAGGAAAAGGCTTAGGGCATAGGGTAAAATTCCCTGGACTCACAAAAATGTAAGGAATTAAATAAAATTGTTGGAGGGGTTTTTGGAAGAACCTCGATACAACGGAAAAAGAAATATTGGCAAGGTTTTGAAGGTGAAACTCGAAGTAGGAAAAGCATGGGGAAAAATTATGCACGTGTGCTGGTTAATTCCAAACAAATGGAATATTATTATATAGCTCCCTAATAATATTGAGAGGCTTTATATGTTATAAAGAGAAGTCATTCTTCCCTCGAATTAAATGGACCGAAGGTCCACACGATTTATTTAGGTTGAGATGCAAAGAAAAAATGACATGATGGCATGATGACATGATGCAATGCAAAAATAACTAACACAAGCACAAATAAAACACACGGGAGAAACCGGAACATCTGGAATCTTCTGGAATCTTCTGGGACGTCGGTCTTCGGGCGTCACAACTCTCCCACACTAACAGAGGATCTCGACCCGAGATCCTAGAGATAGCACGGGTAAAAACGGAAGAGGAAGGGTAAAACAAAGTTGCTTCTTAGACGAACGAGTGAAACCAAAGAACCTTGAGAGGTTGAACATTCTTGAAGGAAAGAATACAACGGAGATGAACAAAGATGAAACTCCGTTAGAAAAGAGGAACAAGGAACATTACAAGAACCTTGAAGGTTGAAAGACATGAAACAAGAGCTTACGAACCAAAGAATATGAAACTGCAACGGTATAGCCAAGGAATAAGAATGACCGAATTTGGACAGCACTCCGTCTGAAAATGGAAGGAATTAACAAGAGTTTGAGGAGAAGGGATGATACTTGAAGAAAACAACAACACACAGCCTCCGGAACAATTGAAAGAAAGGCACAAGGGGTAAGAAGGATTCAGACAGCACTCCGGTTGAAAAGGGAGGCAAAACTAGATAAATGACGGAACTGAATGAAGAATGCAACACTCCGGTTAAATAGATAAGCAAGGGAGAATATGATCTCGATAAAACGATATGATGGTTAAAGAGAGCAATATCACAAGGCCTTCGGAACGAAAGAATAGCATATAGTTCAATGAAAGAATTGAACGGAGAAGAAAAATGACAACTTCTCTCAAAATTGAATTAGAAAAATCCTCCTTACGAAGAAGGGTTGAACGGAGTTGTTAAAAATAATCAACAACAAAAGAATAAGCTTGATGTGGCTTATGGAAAACATCTCAAAATTAAGAGGTGATAACCAGCCACTGAGGAGAACATTTGATTGGATTGAGATCAACAAGGAGATGATAAACTTATTTCGCCGGAATGATAATGAAGAACTTGGGTCATTAATAAGCACCATAATAGCAACAATCCTTAGGGAAAGCTTTTAGGTGAAATACAACCCAAGATAACTCCAACGAATAATTGAAGGGTTGAAAGGATCTCCTGAACAAGGAAAATGATGGTTTTAAAATATATCTCATTCTGATAACTCGTGAATCATGAAACATGAAGGAATTGTCAAGAATGGCATAACACCATCTGAAAAGATAAGGTAGAAAGGATTGCAATTGGAAAGCATGATGAAGAATGCTTGGGCTCCAACAAGAATCTTGATGAAGACTTCGAGGATGAATTAAATCTTGATGAACCACCATGAAGAACTCCGGTAATGAAAGCATGGGAAGTGAAAGATGAAAAGAATAAGATTCAAGGCCTGCGGTGAATTAGATGGAGCTTTGAAATGATATAATTGAAATAACTTGGAGCTCCGGAAAACAAGATGAACAACTTAGGACCAAGAATATGATATGATGAACAAGCTCCAGACAAAAGAATTAAATCACCTTGAAGGAATAAGAATAATAATTATGTCATGCATAACCTTCACCAATTTAAATTGATTATTGTGAAGAATTGTTGCAATTCATTCCATTGATTCAGCTTATACCATTTGTCAATCAATTGCTGATTCGTGGTCATCTCTTTCAGGATGGCTCCGAAAAGGGTTCCCAACACTAACCCAGAGGGTGAAGAGGTCCCAAAACGTCCTCCTTCCCCTCCTCCTCCGTCTGAGGCTTGGAGAGCGATTATGCAGACTACAGCTCAGAACACTCATATGTTGATGCAGATGATGCAACAGATGCAAGCTAATCAAGTTAACCAGGGTGTTCCAGGGAATCAAGGCAACTTCTTCAACCAGCAGCACCATGCTACTCTCAACCAGTTCCTGGCCAATAATCCAAAAGCTTCCAGTTACTGTGTCGACCCTCTTGATGCTGAAGATTGGTTAACCGACATAAAGAAGCATTTTGAGTGCAGTAACGTGAAGGAAGATGATTATGTGAAGTTTGCAGCCTTCCAACTCAAAGACCAAGCAGCTGATTGGTGGCAGCAGTACAAAGACTCCAGGCCAGGTCAAGTGATCTCTTGGGAGAATTTCTGCAAGGATTTTCGCTCCCATCATATTCCTACAAGTGTCATCGAGGGTATGCGTGAGCAATTCCGCAACCTGAAGCAGGGCTCTATGACAGTCTATCAGTATAATGTCAAGTTCCAAAACCTCGCCCGCTATGCTAAGCAAGACATTCCTAATGCCAAGAGCAAAATCTACCAGTTCCGTGGAGGTCTCAAAGATGAACTTCAACTTGCTCTCACCTTGTTCGAGCCCGATGAGTTCGACAAGTTCTATAACATGGCTTTGAAACAAGAAGCAACTCAGCTTAAGATGGAGGCTTCTAAAAAGAGAATTCGAGATGCCGTTCACTCTTCCTCATCGTCTCAGATGGTCTCGAAGCATCAGAAATTCTGGCTTCCTCCTCCTCCAGTGATTCGAGCTCCTTACAACAACTCCAACAACTCTAACAGCAACAAGAACTCTGGTGGACGTGGTTTCTCCCACCCACCCAAACCGAGCATCAAGTCGAAGAACCAGTTTCAGTCTCAAGGCTCCAAGTCAAGTGGTTCTCATTTCCGTCCTCTCTCTGAAGTGGTATGCAACAAGTGTGGCCAGAAGGGTCACTATGCCAACAGATGTCCGAACCCGAAGCGTCTTCCACCTCCTCCACCTGTGAGTTCAGCTATTGTCAGGCATGATCCAAAGACAGCAAGGGTCAATCTGATGAGTGCAGTGCAAGCGGAGAATTCTTCTGATGTCATTTTGGGTAACCTCTCAGTTAACTCTTTTCCAGCTAAAGTGTTGTTTGATTCGGGTGCTTCATGTTCTTTCATGTCTCAACCATTTGCATCCAAGTATAACGTTGACGTCCAAAGTCTGCCTCAGAAGTTGCAAGTCATTTCTCCGGGGAGACGCATGACTTCCAACATATTTGCTCCGGATGTTTCTATTCGCATGGGAGATTATCGCTTTCTGGCTAAACCGGTGGTTCTTGGTAATTCTGACATTGACCTCATCCTCGGGATGGATTGGCTTTCTCAGCATGATGCTCACATTGATTGTGCACAGAAGGAAGTCAAGATGACTCATCCTGATGAAGATGTGATTATCTTTGCCTCCAGGGATAACACTATCAGGCTTTTCTCTCTCAATGATAAGGGCGAAATTAATGCCATATCTCAAATTCCGGTGGTAAACGAATATCAAGACGTCTTTCCTGAAGAACTTCCAGGCATGCCTCCACACCGTCAGGTGGAATTCGTAATTGAACTCGAGCCGGGTACTGAGCCAGCATGCCGGCGTCCGTACAAGCTCTCTCCGGATGAATTGAAGGAATTGAAGAAGCAGCTTGATAAAGAGGAGAGTATGGGTCTCATCAGGCCTAGTACGTCTCCTTGGGGCTGTGGTGTCTTGTTTGTCAAGAAGAAAGATGGCACGGAGCGTCTATGCGTTGATTACCGGCCATTGAACAAGAACACAATAAAGAACAAGTATCCGCTCCCCAACATCAACGAACTCTTCGAGCAGCTCAAAGGAGCTAAAGTGTTCTCTAAGCTCGACCTATGAATGGGTTATCACCAAATTCGCATTCGCGAGGAAGACATTCCCAAGACGGCCTTCAGAACGAGCTACGGTTCATACGAGTATACCGTCATGTCTTTTGGTCTCGCCAATGCTCCTCCTACCTTTTCGAGGATGATGCACTACATCTTCAACCCCTATACTGGCAAGTTTGTGCTTGTGTATCTGGATGATATTCTGGTGTTTCCCAAGAATGAAGAAGATCACGAAAAGCACTTACGTCTGGTTCTTGATCGGCTCCGAGAGCATAAATTCTATGCCAAGTTCTCCAAGTGCGAGTTTTGGCTCGATAAGGTTTTGTACCTGGGCCATATCATCTCAGCTGACGGCATTGCGGTAAATCCCGAGAAAGTTGAAGCAATTGTCAACTGGGAAGCTCCTCAGAGCGTCAAGCAATTCCGCAGTTTTCTGGGTCTTGCCAGCTATTGCAGAAGGTTCGTTGAGAACTTCTCCAAGATTGCCAAGCCTCTTTCCAACTTGCTTCAGAAGAATGTCAAATACTTTTGGTCTCCAGAGTGTGAAGTGGCATTCAAAACTCTCAAAGAAAAGCTTGTCTCTGCTCCAGTTCTGACTCCTCCAGATGAGTCCAAGCCCTATGAAGTATTCTGTGATGCTTCTCTTCAAGGACTTGGTGGTGTGCTTATGCAAGATAAGAGAATTGTGGCATACACTTCTCGTCAGCTCAAGCCAAGTGAGAAGAACTATCCCACACATGATCTCGAGCTAGCAGCTGTGGTACATGCTTTGATTACGTGGAGACATCTGTTGTTGGGCAGAAAAGTCGACATCTTCACCGATCACAAGAGCTTGAAGTACATCTTCACACAGCCGCATCTGAACCTCCGCCAGACTCGTTGGGTTGAAATGATCCAAGAGTATGATCCCAGCATTGAATACACTCCTGGCAATGCGAATGTGTAATGCCCAGGATGGGACTATACCTCCTACGTGTCGAGGCACGACTTAAAGGTATAAGCCCATCCTAGAATGATCTCAAGTTTGGTATCTTTGCACGACTCATGTAAAAGAGGGATTAAATTGCAAAAGGAGATAGTTGGCTTACACTCGCCACTTCACACAATAAAATTCATAAGCAATACATCATTCAAACATCACAACCCGACTACGGGCGAAGATCCAAAAGAAAGATACCAAAACAACATAAAGCCACAAGTCAGGATCGAATCCTAGTAGAAACCACTACTGATCGTCGAAACGTCACAAGCATACGGCCACTCTCTTCATCAAGCCCCCAGTGAAGTACTTGAACCAGCTCCTGCATCAACTCGGCTGAACCTGCATCTGGTGTTGTAGTATCTGTGAGCCACGAGGACTCAGCAATCCCATAACCATGGGTATCAAGACTAGCAAAGCTTTATGGGTAGGAAGAGGTAAAGTGGTGAGGTTGCAGTAGCGGCTAAGCATAATATGGTGGCTAACTTACGAGTACCAGAATAAGATGAGAATCTACGCAAACGGTCGCAAAAGTAGTGATCGCTAAAGATCCTAACTACATACGAATCAAACATAACCCCACCGTGTTCTCTTCTCAAAGTGAAAAGAGACAGTCACGGTTACTCACACAGTTGTGTGTTTTACTTCGGATCCTCTGTCAAGTTTTCTACAACCGGACATTAACAAATTCCAATCTGCCACATAACCGCGGGCACGGCTTTCGAAAGATCATAACCCTGCATGGGTGTCCCAACTTAGCCCATCACAAGCTCTCACGATTAGCTGAAGTGATAAATATAATATCATCACCCCTTATCTTAGGGAAAATCCGATCAGGCTCGGCATCCCGGTAGCACAAGTCATTTCGACAATGGTAAAACAAGTCCAGCAAGACCTCCCGGTGTGTCGACACCCTGATAGTAGCCGCGCGTATCTCGTCTGAGGACACTACCGGATGGGTGATGCTACAGGTATACCAGATACCTCGGGTTTCCCCAAGGCGGCCCTGCAGGACCCCCGTTTGGGACCAACACCATCAGCACTGGCCCCCCCTGCTATGTAGAATTAAGAATCCTCGGGTAGCGCTAACTCCCTATGCAATTTAATTAATTAATTAAGTTGTTATTATGAGCAAATTAAAACCAAAGTTGGGCCTTGCTGGAGGAGTTTTATTCAAAGTCGAACTATCAAGGGGTCCCCATTTCACCCATCGTGTAAGGAACGCAAAATCAAGGAACATAATGCCGGTTTATCGGCGCCTAGGGTGGCATGAGTGGAACAAAACACCGAGCAAAAGGCCAAGCCTTCCACCCATGCCCAATATATAGGTGTGTTAATAATAATTATAGATATTGTGATATACAACAACAAGTTCCCTCCTGGAACGAACTTCATCTTCACATGCAACTAACAACGCTATAAGAGGGGCTGAGCAAGCGGGGCTGAGCAAGCGGGTAACATAGCCAAACAGTGGTTTTGCTAGGAAGGTGTCAAGGTTAGAGGTTTCATGGCAACAAGGAGAGGTCTGACAAAAGATGGGTAGCGCGACATGTAACGATAGCATCGAGACAACTAAGCATGGCAATGGTAGTAAAGGTATCCAAGGGTATGATCATCTTGCCTGGGATTCCACAAGGGAGAAGAACGGATCCATGAAGTAGACGGAGCAACAGTCGAGCGAATCCTCACAACTCCGGAACGAAACCGAAGCTAACAAGAGAAGCAACCGGAAAGAAGCAAACAACACGGTAAACATACACGCATAAACATGGCATACGATGCACAAACAAGTATGATGCATGTCCGGTTTAAATATGCATGGCATGGCATTGTGCACAAACAAGTACTACAAGTTAAGTGGAGCTCAATATGCAACGAGTTGCATATTGACGAAACACCACATTTAATTCTTTAATTGACTCTCGTTTATTTACAAGACAAGATTAAATGTTTTTAACATGGCAAGAGGTGAAGCATAATAAAACTACACTATTTAGACAATTTAAATGAGGCCGGAAATAACAACAACAAATCCGGAAAATCCCCATGAGCATGTTTAGTAATTTATAACAAACAACAATTCACACATTTTAATGTTGTTAATATGATGCGGATGACATGAACAAGTTTTATGCAAAATTATTAAAAGTTGACATGAAGGAATATGAAGTATTGTCACCGTGGTGGAAGGAAAGGGTGCCACGGCAACGATCCAAAAATGATGCAACGCAACATATCGGTTCCGGTAACTCGTTGAGAGACCGGTGCAAAAGGTAACGGAGAGCGAGTGAAACAAGATGAAGGTGGGGTGATCCCGTTGCCGGGTTCCCACGGGTCGGCGACGAGGCAACCGAGGAACATGACAAGGACGAAACGGGCACGAAGCACAAGTGGAGCACAACTCATACAACACAACATTCATCCACGGGTCATCCACGGGGTCGTCTCGTTATACCTTTGAAGCGTGCGTTTCGGGGCGGTTCGAGACGTAGAGGAAGAAGGCGTTCACGTTCGGAGAGGAAGTAGTGGTTCACGATTCCGAAGAGGAAGTAGTCGTTCCGATATCGTGTCGTGGTACTTGCGGCGTTGGACATCTTCGGGGCGACGGTAGACGTTCGGGCGACGGTAGACGTTCGGGCGACGGTAGTTGTACACGGATCCAAAAGTAGATATACTTGATGTTACATGGTTATTTGAGATTAACGATAACAGCAACAAAACAACAAAACAAAGGAAAAAGGCTGCGGGCGACGACGAGCTGGAAAGGACGGGCCGTCGCGGTGAAGCTGCTCGTGGACGCGGCCTTGGCGAAGCAGACGCGGGGCGGCCGGCGCCCGGCGCTGGAGGAGGTCAGCGGCGCTGCTCGGGGCCAGGGCGAAGGGAAGGGCGCAGACGCGGCTGGCGAGGAGGCAGGGCCGGCTCGCGGGGCGACGGGGAGGCGCAGGCCGCGACTGAGGCGACCATGGCGAGGCGAGGGCCTGGCGAGGCGCGGGCCTTGCTGCTGGAGATGGAGGGAGCAGCTCCGGCCTGAGGGAGGTCGCGGCCGGGACGCTCTGGCTGGTCCGGGCCGGCTCGCGGCACCAGGCGCGCGGTAGGGGAGGGCGCAGGCGCTCGTCACGCGGTGCAGAGAAGTGGCGCGGCGCGCGCAACTGGAGAGGCAGAGAGGCTCGAGGGGGAGATCGAGTGCGGGGTCGCGAGGGAGATCGAGGGAGATGGGAGAGGGCTCGGGCGAGCGAGATAATTGGGCAGAGGCGATGGGGTTCGATGCGGGAGCGGGCGAGAGGTGAGTGCGGCGGCGGCGTGCGGGAGAGAGGGAGAAGCGAGCGATGCCTGGCGGCGGGGAAAGGGAAAGGGAGGAGCGAGGGGGAGTGCGGCGCTGAGGGAGCTGCGGCTAGGGTTTACGGGGCGGCTTGGGCCTCGGGCCGGCCTGGGAGAGAAGTGGCCGGCTGGGCCAGGAGGAGAGGGAGGCTGCGGGAGGAAGGAGATGGGCCAGGAGTTTGAGGCGGCTGGGCCTCTACTGGGAAGGTGGCTGCTCTTGCTGATATAAACCAAGCTGTTTTCCCAAAAACAGAAAACCACGAGAGGAAAAGAAAGAAAAGAGGAGTTAGGAAAAGGCTTAGGGCATAGGGTAAAATTCCCTGGACTCACAAAAATGTAAGGAATTAAATAAAATTGTTGGAGGGGTTTTTGGAAGAACCTCGATACAACGGAAAAAGAAATATTGGCAAGGTTTTGAAGGTGAAACTCGAAGTAGGAAAAGCATGGGGAAAAATTATGCACGTGTGCTGGTTAATTCCAAACAAATGGAATATTATTATATAGCTCCCTAATAATATTGAGAGGCTTTATATGTTATAAAGAGAAGTCATTCTTCCCTCGAATTAAATGGACCGAAGGTCCACACGATTTATTTAGGTTGAGATGCAAAGAAAAAATGACATGATGGCATGATGACATGATGCAATGCAAAAATAACTAACACAAGCACAAATAAAACACACGGGAGAAACCGGAACATCTGGAATCTTCTGGAATCTTCTGGGACGTCGGTCTTCGGGCGTCACAACTCTCCCACACTAACAGAGGATCTCGACCCGAGATCCTAGAGATAGCACGGGTAAAAACGGAAGAGGAAGGGTAAAACAAAGTTGCTTCTTAGACGAACGAGTGAAACCAAAGAACCTTGAGAGGTTGAACATTCTTGAAGGAAAGAATACAACGGAGATGAACAAAGATGAAACTCCGTTAGAAAAGAGGAACAAGGAACATTACAAGAACCTTGAAGGTTGAAAGACATGAAACAAGAGCTTACGAACCAAAGAATATGAAACTGCAACGGTATAGCCAAGGAATAAGAATGACCGAATTTGGACAGCACTCCGTCTGAAAATGGAAGGAATTAACAAGAGTTTGAGGAGAAGGGATGATACTTGAAGAAAACAACAACACACAGCCTCCGGAACAATTGAAAGAAAGGCACAAGGGGTAAGAAGGATTCAGACAGCACTCCGGTTGAAAAGGGAGGCAAAACTAGATAAATGACGGAACTGAATGAAGAATGCAACACTCCGGTTAAATAGATAAGCAAGGGAGAATATGATCTCGATAAAACGATATGATGGTTAAAGAGAGCAATATCACAAGGCCTTCGGAACGAAAGAATAGCATATAGTTCAATGAAAGAATTGAACGGAGAAGAAAAATGACAACTTCTCTCAAAATTGAATTAGAAAAATCCTCCTTACGAAGAAGGGTTGAACGGAGTTGTTGAAAATAATCAACAACAAAAGAATAAGCTTGATGTGGCTTATGGAAAACATCTCAAAATTAAGAGGTGATAACCAGCCACTGAGGAGAACATTTGATTGGATTGAGATCAACAAGGAGATGATAAACTTATTTCGCCGGAATGATAATGAAGAACTTGGGTCATTAATAAGCACCATAATAGCAACAATCCTTAGGGAAAGCTTTTAGGTGAAATACAACCCAAGATAACTCCAACGAATAATTGAAGGGTTGAAAGGATCTCCTGAACAAGGAAAATGATGGTTTTAAAATATATCTCATTCTTGATAACTCGTGAATCATGAAACATGAAGGAATTGTCAAGAATGGCATAACACCATCTGAAAAGATAAGGTAGAAAGGATTGCAATTGGAAAGCATGATGAAGAA
This sequence comes from Secale cereale, assembly GCA_902687465.1. NCBI lineage: Eukaryota > Viridiplantae > Streptophyta > Magnoliopsida > Poales > Poaceae > Secale > Secale cereale. The sequence continues at coordinate 4,250,766 of LR738713.1, read as the reverse complement.
TGCTTGGGCTCCAACAAGAATCTTGATGAAGACTTCGAGGATGAATTAAATCTTGATGAACCACCATGAAGAACTCCGGTAATGAAAGCATGGGAAGTGAAAGATGAAAAGAATAAGATTCAAGGCCTGCGGTGAATTAGATGGAGCTTTGAAATGATATAATTGAAATAACTTGGAGCTCCGGAAAACAAGATGAACAACTTAGGACCAAGAATATGATATGATGAACAAGCTCCAGACAAAAGAATTAAATCACCTTGAAGGAATAAGAATAAGAATTATGTCATGCATAACCTTCACCAATTTAAATTGATGACAACCAAAGGATTTGGCATACTACTTACTCTCGTTGCAAGGAATTAAAGAGAGATCTAGCACAAACTTGGGTAAATCTCCAACAAACCACCGGTAGGATTATGAAAAGAACAAATGAATTAAAACGATAACAAGGAAGAGTAATCTTGAAAGAACCACCGTAAAAAAATATGGAGACGAACGAAGAGACATCAATTAAGAATAGTTGGAGGACGAAGTTGAAAACTGAGAACGAAGAAATATTCTGAAATGATGGCCTTCGGAGGATCACAAGGAAAAGAATTCATGAAATGCTTTGGACGGGTAAAAAAAAGAATTCCTCGCAATCGGAACAATAATGAGGATGGCAAGAAGCTAGAACCACGAATCTTGAGAGAACAGGCCAAGATTCAAGAGAAACACTTCTGTGATCTCCAAATGTTGAGAATGAAGACGAGAAATGCCATGAAGAATTTCGAGATACTCCGGACGAATGACAAGAGGAAGGTGGAGCTAAAGATGGAAATAATTGAAAACAAGCTTGGAGAAGGCATGTGACTGATGGAGATCATTCTTACGTCACACTTTGAAAGAATTTGAGTATAACTCCAGAAGAATAGAAGAGTCAGGTAAGATCCTGGAAAAAACCTGTGGGTTAGGGCCCACTAAAGAAATCACCGTTGGAAAGATTGCTTAAGAGATATTGCACCGGTTGAATTAAATGGCTTGAATAAGAAGACAATTCTCAAAATAGCTTGAACGGATTAAGAATGGAATTATGAATCTTCAGCACTCCGGATATGAATAGCAAGAGGAGAATGATTAATTGGTGCACCGGAATAAGCAAGCATTGTGAAATGAGGAAAAGAATAAGATCAACACCGAAATCTTGAATTACATTCACCGGCAGAATTAGAGAACAAAAGAATGATGAATTTGAAACTCTTGAGCATCTTCACGATAACTCACCGGATAAGAACATTGAAGGAAAATGAATGAAGAAATATCACATGAATAAAATGGATATTTGATTAAGAATTTCTGGCCCCGAGAAGAAGAAGGGTGGGACGGTGGGTAAAACACAGACAACTTGAGATGATTGAAACAGACAAATCGTCAGATTCTCAACGGTGTCCGTAAGGAATAACTTGAAGAGAAGGCACACCGGTTGGAAAGGATTAACATGAAAATCTCGATGGTCAAGAAGAATTAGCACTCCCATAGAAATATGAGAACACCGATTAAGAAAGGTATGGAATCAACATTTGACATCGAAGCAACTCGAATACCAGAATCAAAACAAAACAAAGGATAGTTATGTTTATGAAGAAGATTATGTTGCAACATATCTATCCGAACAGAGAATTGAACGAATGAATTCCGCAGGTACATCAGCTTGACGAGAAGCCACTTGGGAGAAGAAGAAAAAATAAATAAATAAAAAGGAACAAGGATCAGATAGAACAAATACAAGATAGAAGCTTCGTTCCGACATATTCGTGCTGAAAGCTCATGGAACGTGTTACAAAAGGGTTTTGCAATCCCCGGATCAGCATAGCCAAGGACCCTTTAAGATGCAACTCCCGATCAGAACAAGTCCATAAAATCACTTCACTCAATGTAGAACCCCGAACTTCATATCGTGCATCCGTTGGAAGAATGCCTAGAACTACTGGATGAACCCACCTATTAATTTCCGAAAGTTTCCAGTTATGCAATCAGGTGTTGGGGATACAGGGGAAGCACCGCGCAATCAACTCTAAACCTACATCGAGCTGTATCCATCCTTCAACACATAACCAGTTGTTCTCGGAAACCGTTTACTTCGGACCTTCGAAAAGCATCCACTATAACAAGCTATGGCAATACTCCCGAACTACCTCCCCAGTACTGGGTGATGTCGGGGTTATCTTGCCACTAACCGTATAGGAGAGTTTTCGATGTCGGCCGTCTTAAGTATTCTAGTACTGCCGCGATGGATTTGTGACGACAACACCTCGGAGCTCAACTCCCCGGGACACTGCCACAACCCCTAATGACAGGAGGCATCGAGAACAATGTTCTCGTCACAAAGACATCGAAACAATCCAAACAATACTCGCGGGATCCTAAAAAAATTTGGTGCAATTTTTAGAATAGAAGAGATAAAAGTAATCGTCAGGAGTCCTCACCAGAGAGAAAGGGGATGAGAAGCAAAGAAATCCTACTCTCCGATATAAATATAGGACTCAAAACATTTTCAGTGTGTGCCTAGACTCAACCGTCAACGATTCGATCAATCAGTGGGGGCTTCTAGGTCGGAGAAGGCTCTGATACCAACTTGTAATGCCCAGGATGGGACTATACCTCCTACGTGTCGAGGCACGACTTAAAGGTATAAGCCCATCCTAGAATGATCTCAAGTTTGGTATCTTTGCACGACTCATGTAAAAGAGGGATTAAATTGCAAAAGGAGATAGTTGGCTTACACTCGCCACTTCACACAATACAATTCATAAGCAATACATCATTCAAACATCACAACCCGACTACGGGCGAAGATCCAAAAGAAAGATACCAAAACAACATAAAGCCACAGGTCAGGATCGAATCCTAGTAGAAACCACTACTGATCGTCGAAACGTCACAAGCATACGGCCACTCTCTTCATCGAGCCCCCAGTGAAGTACTTGAACCAGCTCCTGCATCAACTCGGCTGAACCTGCATCTGGTGTTGTAGTATCTGTGAGCCACGAGGACTCAGCAATCCCATAACCATGGGTATCAAGACTAGCAAAGCTTTATGGGTAGGAAGAGGTAAAGTGGTGAGGTTGCAGCAGCGGCTAAGCATAATATGGTGGCTAACTTACGAGTACCAGAATAAGATGAGAATCTACGCAAACGGTCGCAAAAGTAGTGATCGCTAAAGATCCTAACTACATACGAATCAAACATAACCCCACCGTGTTCTCTTCTCAAAGTGAAAAGAGACAGTCACAGTTA
>LR738713.1:4233383-4246490 GCA_902687465.1 Secale cereale | reverse complement strand
CCGCCGAAAGTTAGTACCGTGGACATCTGAAGGAGAGCACACACAAGTTGTCACGGATGTTGTCATCTCCATGCCTCCCTCCAGAAAGTTCCGGCCGATACTCGTGTCTACTAGACGCTCCTTTACTTGCCGTGCCTCTCCAGAAAAGACAACAACCATGAATGTGCTCATCAATCAGGACAGTGGCGGGGTTCTTCCATGGCTCCGCAGCATGGATCACCAGAATTGTGTGGCTCTTAAGTGGGAGGAATGATTGGGAACAGTGGGGCTGCGAGACGGCGCTGCTGAATACAACAGCTGATGTTGCGATAACAGCGAGGTTGATGGGCAAGCTCTGCTGCGGACAGAATGCCGTTGTATTTTGTTTTCCTCCAATATTCCATTTCAGAGTACCCCATTTTTCAGAATATCCCATAGACTAGACACTAAAATAAGCATATCAAAGATACAACATTGGACCTTTGACATCCTAATTCCCAAGGCAGGTGGATATTTATATGGCAATATGTAGTTTTTGCTAGGTAAGCATGCAATAGGTGTGTTGATCAAGTCATTCAAGAAGCATTTTATGGTCTCTCTTTTATCATCCGAGTACATGATGCAAATTAAATCATGTGATCATTCAATTTCCATGTTTTATTTGCTATTGCATAAACAGAAGGAAAATAGTGAAAACTTCATTAAAGGAGCGGTTCAATGTCAATCGCATGAGGAATAGTGATAGCTCCATGATGTCAAGTTTATAAATGATACCTTTTACACTATATCATATCATCTCACCTAGTTTCTCATTGAATTGATGATCTTGTGCCTTGTGGCATAAGATTTCTGAGCAACCATCATAAAGCTACATAAGATTTCTTCTCTGGATCAAAATGTCCCCTGCGTATTTTTTTCCCCAAGTGCCGAAAGTATAAGCAGTGTGAGAAAATAGCCATGCCTTTGCCCTGGCGGTTAGTGTCTGCCCAAATAATTAATTTCATCTCATCATAGGTAAATGCATTTAGTTTAAAAGTCATGCATATTTCATCAAATAGCTGCACAAGGTGGTATAGATCTTCTATCTCATCACCTGTAAATTGTTTACATGGCAGCAATAAGAGAAGATTCCGATTAATTTTGTAAGTTTCACCATTAGATCTTTGGTCCAATGAAGTGAACATTTTTTATTAATGGGCAGTCCCGAGAGATTAGTTACGGCGAGTTGTTAAATGTGCCCAAAATCGGCCATGGTTGCCTTGAACCTGCAAAATTACTTTGTACCTAATATAAACCAAAACTTAAAACAAAGATCAAAAGCACTTAGCTCCTCGGCAACCGTGTAAGATTTTTTTTTATGTTTTGCAAGTAAACCGAGTTTAGTTGTAACTTTTTCGAAATAAGAGTATTGATCCCACGCGAAGCACATGAAGTGGTCTTTGCCTGTTATACAGGTTTTAAGGAAAATGTGCATGCAAGTTATTTACCATCCATAGTAGAGAGGAAGCGGGAGTTGAAAGTAAGGAGAGTGATTGGTGACTCGAAATAAAGTGCAAGTTAAAATAAAAGAACAAGAGAGAATAGATGAAGATGATGAAATAAATAGGACGAAGGTGTTCTCATGGAGTCCGGATTCCCCACTAGTATGTGTCTAACATAACATATGTGAATGCGTAGTCTAAGACAGTTTGTATGTGTTTATACGTGGGCAGAGCCAGGTACTGATATGTGCCTAAATTCCGCAGTCATGTAACAGATATGCGACCACGGTTCCTCTCCGGGGTCTCTCAGTGGGCATAGCGAAAGGCATTCTTCGACAATCCCCTACTGAGAAATCGGGGAAGGAGGGAGATAGCTATCACCTCAGTACCTCCACAAACCCAACAGTGCGTCGATAGTATTAACATTTACATCCCAAAGGGCGAGTGGTCGACTTCACCCAACATCGAAAAATATTATTAACATAAACATACAAGGACGATGTAGAATACGCTCGACATTCAACACCTAAACATACTAGGTTCCTCCATATCACTGAGAACTAGGAGTTTTACTCAGACATAAAGACAACAAATATCAAAGGGAGAATCATGGATGAATTATCAAAGTAATACATGTAGGAATCCACCTAGGGTTTGGTATTACGATGATGATGATAATGATGGTTGATGTCGAAGTCTCCTTGATTGGGTTGATGGCGTAGCGAAGCCCTTCTATCGTCCCCCATCCTGGTCCCTTCCAGAGGCTAGAGTTCTTCATTCTGGTGAAGTTTTTGATCTCTCTGTAGCTCTATTTCGTGATCCAAAACCATCGAGGTAAAATAATCAACCAGGAGGAGGTGATGTCGCCTGGCCGAAAAGTGGTACGAGCAGGTGCGCTCGTACCGGGTGCCATCTTCTCTCTAGAAGCGCTGGTGTGTCTTGAATTTGCTTCATTTGATTGCTGCTTCTTATGGTAAGTTCTATCATGCCAATCAACAAGACTTTCACCCATATACTTGTGTTTTCTTCTTTAATGCTCTAGATCTCTCCTCCATGGCGAGGGTACTGGTGACATAGAACATGTGTGGCCTTGAGGTCAATTGGGGACACCACATGGACAACTGACACAGAATCGCCCATTTCCGGCGAGCCATCCTAAGGTGAGGTGGAGAAGCAGGACATTGCTGTCAGGTCGTGTCCGAGAGGGTACCCATATGTCAGCGATGTTGATAAGCACGGTGAGTCTGGAAGCCTATGCGGGCGGGCTGCCGACGGCCGTGCTGGTCACCACGGTGTCGGCGACGAGAAGGGCCAGCTGGCGGAACCCTAGCAGGAGGAGAGCGGTTTGCACGGCCTTGGCGGCAATGGCCTCGGTGTCCGGAGTAGCAGCCTGTGCGTCAGCGGCCATGGCGACTTCTTCGTTTGCCTTCCTTCTCTTTCCTCATTCTGTCGACCCGCTTCGTTGTCTCGGACACTCTCTGCTCCGTGGTCATCTCCTTTCTTCGGGGCCACGACGGGGACGTGGGTGGCGGGGAAGAAGGCATCGGCGGGGTTGAGTGCGTCGGCCATGGCTCTAGGAAGGGGGTGGAGAGTAAATGTAGGAACAGATTGATGTGGCACGGACTAGCAGGCTAGGGGAGGACGCAGAAGGCATCCACGGCGTGTACACAACCCCGATCCAAATTTGGGTCAAAAATGGATCAAAGCGGACAAAAAATAGATTTTTTTAAGGGGTAATCAAGCTTTATTACTCAAAATCCACAGAGAGTGGGATACAAGATAGGTTATGGGGATGGCCTAGCCACAAATTGCGCCCCGGACCCCTCCTAAGAGAGAATTTTGCTAGGCTATGTGCTTCGTAGTTAACAGCACGACATTCGAAAAAAAAAAGAACATTGAAAAAGTGTAGATCCATAAAAATAAGGCCCAGATTGTCTTATGCAGATCCAGCATAAGCCCGGCTACCAGGCCCATCACCCGCGTTCCCGAGAGGCCCTACCTATTCTTCTAGGGGAGAGAACGGAAAATTAAAAAAACGCCGTCTCTAGCAGTTGCCCTATTTCCTCCCGGATCTCTTCCCCGGCCGCCGGACGACGCCTTCCCGCCGCCGCCGTCGTTGTAGCGTCACAGGTTCGTTCCCTTCCCCCGATTTCTTTCTCAGATCGAGCAACAGAGAGATAGCGTGACCGTGGGGGGCGGGGCGGTGGATCGACGGGGCTGGGGCGGCGAAATGGATGGCGGCGTGGTGTTGAACGGTGCCGACGGAGCTCGATCCGCGGAGACCCGGCGCTGGACCCGGGCGGCGAGGTGCGGAGGGAACGTCGGCGCCCGGGGCTGGACGGGATCTCGGAACGGGGGGGTGGGGGCGAAAAGCGGTGGGGGAGGAGCCCCGGCCCTGTGGTGCTGTGGCGGCGCCGCAAGAGAGATGCCGATTTATGCTTTGTTCGTGCTGCTGCTGCGATTTTCCTGCTGCTTTGTTGTGCGACACATACAAGAGTTGCTGATGCAGAGGCTTGTAGGTTTGCTGCGTGTGAATTTTGTTCTGAATGCTGATTGCTGATTGAGAAAGGGAGGCCGTGATAGAGAGAGGTGCTGATGCTGAGTGCTGCGTTTTCTTCTCTGGATATTGCAACTGCTGTTTGTGTTTCTGCTTCAGGGAATAGAGAGACATTGAGAGAGATTGCTCATATAGAGAAAGAGGAGATTGGGAGAAATGTACTATATTGTCTATTGGTTTGTTGCTGTGAGATTTTGCTTGTGCCGTTTTGAGTTGTTTGTTCTCGAGAGCATCCGTGATGTTACATCCACATTTACTCATCCTTGCACTTTGAGTTTTGATTTTTGACAGTGAAGAAAAACATTGGGGACTATGCAGTCTGAGATGCTGTCATCTTCTTTTGTTTAATCTGTGTGTTTGTTTGTCTGCTTTTTATGGCTTTCTGTTGCTGAAGTCATGGATCGATGATGTGATTGTTAACTGCGTTATCTATCTTGAACTTCTCAAGTACTGAAGAAAACATTACCTGCTGAGATCCAAGGCAACCTTGAAGTTGTTAACCTTTCCTTATTGTTTTGTACGATTAACTTCGACAATCAAGAGGTTTTTTTCATTGAGTAATATACTCTGCTTATGGCTCTGCTGGCTTTTGACTTACGTATGTTTGCAAAAAAATAAGTTATAATGGTATAATATGCAGTTGTGTATCTGTCCGTCTTTCTAGACACGTGCTGTTTGATGGGGTGTTAATCCATAGAATCCAAGTTTGGTTTCGTATCCATAGGTTACGAGTTTGGTTTCGTAGATTCAGGTTGGGCCATTAGGAACTGTCTTTATGTTTTGGTCATTTATGATACTAGTACTAGTGTTACAAGCCTTCTGATCAGAACTCATACTTCCATGCAGATAGAAAAGAACAATATGGTGACTACTGGTGACGCACCTGCAAGAGGGAGTGCAGCAGCTGCCGCAAGCTTGCGCAGGCGTAGAACCACCAGCGGTGCTGCTGGAGGTGGTGGTGGCGCCAGCACAATGCTTCAGTTCTACACCGATGAGGCTGCTGGGCGCAAGATGTCCCCAAATGCTGTTCTAATCATGAGCATAGGGTTTGTTGCCGTCGTTGCTGTGCTTCATGTTTTCGGCAAGCTGTACCGTTAGTTTCCATATGCAAGCTGCACCTATGAACAGAAGAACCCGTAGACTTAAATAATTGCATAGCAAATGACTGTCGTATCCTGAAGACATTTTCATATTAGCATATAAGTTTATATACCTGATAGTATATACTGAGATGCGAAGTTAATTATGGTCGAATACTTGCAAGAAGGTGCTTGGCTGGTCACTTGTTCTTTTTTACAGTTATAATCTTCTTGGTTCCGTGCTTTCTTTCAAATATGTTGCATACAAGCCATTGCTGTATTTATATAGATTAGTTCCTGAGTCCGAATCAAATGTTCCGGTTGCGTAAAAATTATGCTTGGCAAATCTCTGAAGTGTGATTTGTAACTTGCTTTCTAGTAAATTCTTAGTCACTATAGATGGTACTCCCTCCGTCCGGAAATACTTGTCATCAAGATGAATAAAAGGGATGTATGTAGATGTATTTTAGTTCTAGAAACATCCCTTTTTGTCCATTTTGATGACAAGTATTTCCGGACGGAGGGAGTAGTAGATACTGAGAAATGATGACTGTTGTAAATTTACTACTTCCTCCGTCCCATAATATAAGAATGTTTTTGATACTACACTAGTGTCAAAAATGTTGTTTGCCCTATATAATACTCCCTCCGTCCCAAAATTCTTGTCTTAGATTTATCTAAATATAGATGTATCAAGTTATGTTTTAGTATTGGATACAATCCATATCTAGACAAATCAAAGACAAGAATTTGAATTTTAAGACGGAGGGAGTATTTCAGAGTACTAGTTGCTTAGCAGCAATCAATTTAACAACCATTCAGGCATTTTGTCAAAATACCACAAATATTTCAAATTCAGTATTGCTGGGGCCTTCTCACAAGGAGAAGACACCCTTTAAAGATTAGGGTATGCTGCTTAATGTGGCGTGCACACGGTATTCTTTAGTAAAAGGCGAAAGAATAGTTCGCTTTGTGCTCACCCCGCAGCTGCGTGCCTTTCACCATGTAGCCGAGCTTCCTGCTCTCTCCCCGTTCCCAGGGGAGGTGGGAGTGGGCTAAACGAAGCTAGGGCACTTGTTTTTCTTATAACGATGGTGGCCGGCCCATTGAGCGACATTGCGTACTAGGCCTAGGCTAGGGATACGTCCCAATGGATGACAGAGGCCCATAGTGTGACAATGAAGAATCCTCCTCCCTAGCGGAGTGAGGTGGGCTGGCCCACGCGCGCGCATCCACTGCTTGTTCTTTTCCAGGAGCAACTAGATAACGAGTTTGTCTCAAAAAAAAAAGAAAAACTAGTTAACGAGCGCTTCTTCGGAAACATCGCAGCGATCAGCACCATTTGGCATGCTCTCAGTTATTTGTCACGTGTCGCGCTTCCTCCAGATTTTTTTTTTCACACGCGTTTTCGACTTTTTAAATGGTATTTTTCCTGTTTTTTTACGTTTTGGCTTTCCACCAGTCTTCCTAAGCTTTTTCGATAAAAAAATCAAAAAAAATTGTGCGAACAAACGTGTTCTTTCCCGCGAGAGTCGCGGTTTTTCTTCCGCGAGAAGTACGGTTGTGCTTTCGCGAGAGTCACGGCCGTGCCTTTGGGAAACGAAAAAATACGCGTTTTCTGTTTATTTTCTTTCGCGAGAGTCACGGTTTTGCTTTCACGAGAGTCACGGCCGTGCCTCTCGGAAACGGAAAAAAACGTGTTTTCTGTTTTTTTTCTTCCGCGAGAGTCACGGTTTTGCTTTCACGAGAGGCACGGTTGTGCTTTCGCGAGAGGGACGGTCGTGCCTCTCGGAAATGAAAAAACGCGTTTTCTGTTTTTTTTTCCTTTCACGAGAGTCATGGTTGTGCTTTCACGAGAGTCCCGGCCGTGCCTCTCAGAAACGAAAAAAAACGCGTTTTTTTTTTCCTTTCGCGAGAGTTATGGTTTTGCTTTCGCGAGAGTCACGGCCGTGCCTCTCGGAAATGGAAAAAAAATGTGTTTTCTGTTTCTTTTTTCTTTCGCGAGAATCACGGTTTTGTTTCCGCGAGGGGCACGGTTGTGCTTTCGCGAGAGTCACGGCCGTGCCTCCCTCGGAAACGAAAAAAAAATGCGTTTTCTCTTTTTTTTTCTTCCGCGAGAGTCACGGTTTTGCTTCCGCCAGAGGCACGGTTGTGATTTCGCGAGAGGCACGAGCGTGCCTCTTTCATGAAAAAAAGTTCATCAAAACCTATCAACATGAAATCCAGTTTTGAAGATCTCGACGCGAGAAATTCAACGATGAAAACGGTTCGAGATTTGAACGCATGGTTTAAGAGATAAATGCGTACAACTCGTATAGGTCCCGCGTCTACGCATGCCTGATGCTAGCAACACCGATGCGTGCCTTCACCCACGCCTGTCCCCGGGCCTAGCAAGCCTGGTGCAACGCTTCATCAACTTCCTCTTCGTCCGTCTACCCATGCCCGGTGTTGGCAACACCGACACGTGCCTGCATCTACGACATGTCCCCGGGCTTCTCAAACCCGGCGCGACGCCTCGTCAACATCGTCTTCTGCTTGACGCACCACTACTTTGACACAAATGCGCCCATGACTAACTCGGCCCCTCTTTGCGCACGCGGCTCCATGGTGACTTCCTCGACACCGGCCACCCCGACTTGACATCAACCACGACGTTCTTTGCACGACTACCTCGACCACGGCTACACCACCCTACGCTCTCTGCTACATTGATATCGGTATAAAGGGTTATCATCCGCTTGAGCAACTCGTCGTCTTCCTCTACAGTCAACGCGTCCGCGACACCGTCCACGACGCTCCCGCTAGGACTGCGGGGAGATGTTAGCCCGTTGGCTGCTATTCACGTCAGTCTCATCGTCCGTGACACTACTGCCACAGCTCTTTGGGCTAGCGGCAACAGCATTCTTCCAAACGCCGGTGGCGAGCGCACACCTTCTGGGGGCGCAGGACGAGGCAGCTCGGTCTCCTTCAACGTTGCCAAGGCTACCGTGGCGGCGGCGGTAGCGGCGGCCGTGGACGTGGCCGCAGCGGACGCGGCCGTGGACGCAGTGAACCATGGATGTTCAATCCGTGGACAAGGCTGGCAACTCGTGCAGGCCACGCCCAACACCCGGCGCCGTCCCAGCCTCAATCATGGCAGCAGACACGTGCATGGCGTGCTCCAGCTCCAGGCCTCCTTGGTCCTCGTCCTACAAGCACTTCTCAAGCATATGCAGCATATGCTCCAGCAGCTGGCTATACCAACACGCAGCTACACCAGGCGCCACTTCCTCTCAATTTCCCGCAGCAGCAACAACTCGACCCCGTGCTCGTCACCGCCCTGAATAACATGCACTTCCCCAACAACGAATGGTACATGGATTCCGGCGCTTCCTCCCATATATATGGCATCCGATCCGGGTAAACTTCAATCTCTCACACCCTCCTTCGCTCACACAGTAACCGTTGGCAACGGCGCATCTCTTCCCATTACTCATATTGGTTCCCAAACACTTGCATCTCTCTCAAAACCTCTCTATCTTCGTAATATTCTTGTTGTTCCCAACATTATCAAAAATCTCGTATTTGTTCGTCAATTTACCATTGATAATTATTGCTCTATTGAATTTGATCCCTTCGGTTTTTATGTGAAGGCCCTTCCATCCAGGACTGTGATTCTTCGATGCAATAGCTCCGGGCCACTCTATCCTCTCCACCAACCAGCACTTGCTGAAGCTCACGCCATCATCGCCTCCACCTCGCTTTGGCATCGTCGACTTGGACACCCCGGCGATCACACCATGTCACGTCTTCATAGCTCCCAGCATATTTCTTTCAATAAAGGAGGGCCTCCCCTCTGTCACGCATGTCAGTTAGGCAAACATGTTAGGCTACCATTTTATGCTTCTCAAACTTCTACTACTCGCCCGTTTGAAATAATTCATTGTGATTTATGGACATCCCCGGCCCCTAAAACTTCTGGTTTTTGTTATTATCTTATCATCGTCGATGACTATACACATTATTTTTGGAGCTTTCCCCTACGCAAAAAGTCTGATGTTTACGCCACCTTCACTGCCTTTCACGCCTACGACTCGTACCCAATTTAATCTGTCTATTTCTGCACTCCAATGTGACAATGGCCGAGAATTTGAAAACACTAAACTAAATACATTCTGCACCATCCATGGCATTCTTTTTCGCCTATCTTGTCCTTACATCTCCCAACAAAACGGTACGGCCGAGCGAGCAATCCGTACGACTAATGACGTCATTCGCACACTTCTCTTCCAAGCCTCCATGCCACCATCTCTTTGGGCCGAAGCCCTCCATACCGCCACCTACCTCATAAACATTCGCCCTACAGCCGCACGGAAATTTTCAACACCATATACCCTGCTGTTCGGCCTCTCTCCATCTTACAATGACCTTCGAGTATTCGGTTGCCTTTGCTACCCTAACACATCCTCCACTTCCCCTAATAAGCTCAGCGCCCGCTCAACTAAATGTGTTTTTCTTGGTTATCCTACACGTCCTCGTGGGTACCGCTGCCTTGATCTCACAACCCGGCGCATCATTATCTCGCGTCACGTTATCTTTGACGAGACCACATTTCGGTATGCACGTGAATCCTCTCCTACTCCAGCATCACCACTGTTGGAAATTCGCCACAGGCGAATTTCCAACAACCACCCCCTGCTCTATTCGATCCAACACCGGCCCCTCAATACGTGCACCACCTAGCAGCTCATGCTCCAGCGCCAACCACTCCACTCAATTCATCTCTCCATGTACCAGCTGCCCAACCCACTATGCATGCACCCGTTATGCATGGTTTTCCCGGCCACACTTCCCAAAGCATCCAAACAGCCACGCCTAGCTCACCTCCTCCCGCCTCTCCACGACCAGAGGGTCCTACATCTCCAGGCCCACCTCCATCTCCAACCGAACCACCATCTGTAAGTTCTCTGTCTCAAACGCAATCTGCTACACTTCCGTCTGAATCAACTACACATCCAGCGCCACCACTTCATCGTACACGCTCAGTAACCGGCCGGCTTCCACCACCAATTGATCGCCTTAATTTATCAGCCGTCACAACCTCTCCCATTCCGCACAACTATCTCACAGCCCTACGTGATCCCTCTTGGCGACACGCCATGCAGGAAGAATTCGACGCTCTCACAATCAATCAAACTTGGCAATTAGTTCCTCCACCTTTAGGTGCTAATATTGTTAGTGGAAAATGGGTCTTTCATCACAAATACAATCCCGATGGTTCTCTCTCTCGCCATAAAGCTCGGTGGGTTGTTCGAGGTTTCTCTCAGCAACATGGGGTCGATTTTGACGAGACTTTTAGCCCCGTCGTCAAACCTACGACCATTCGTATTGTTCTTTCTTTAGCTACATCCCACTCCTGGCCGATCCATCAACTAGACTGTTAAAAACGCCTTTCTTCATGGTCATCTTGATGAAGTAGTCTACAACCAACAACCATCCGGCTTTGTGGATCCTCAACATCCCACTCATGTCTGTCGTCTTGTCAAATCTCTCTATGGCCTCAAACAGGCACCCCGTGCATGGTTTCAGCGTTTCACAGCCTTTGCTCGCACAATGGGATTTACCGAGTCCAAGTCTGTTGCCTCTCTATTTATCCTTCATCGCAACAATAGCCTAGCATATCTTCTTCTTTATGTCGACGACATCATTCTCACCGCTTCTACTCACACACTTCTACAGTCTATCATCCAGTCCCTTAGCACCGAATTCTCCATGAAGGATCTCGGTACCCTCCACCACTTCCTTGGTATTTCTGTAACTCGCACCGCCTCTGTTCTTCATTTATCTCGACGCCAATATATTCTCAACATTCTCTCTCGTGCAGGTATGCGCGACTGTCATCCCGTCCAAACTCCTATCGATACCAAGGCCAAATTATCCGGTTCGGCTGGCACTCCCGTCACTGATCCCTCTCTACCGGAGTCTTGCCGGAGCTCTTCAGTACGCCACTCTCACTCGTCCCGAAATAGCCTATGTTGTTCAACAAGTTTGCCTTCATATGCATGACCCTAAAGAGCCTCACTTCCATCTAATTAAACGCATTCTTCGATACCTCAAAGGTACTCTCCATCATGGTCTTCTCATACACTCTTCTTCATCCCATTCTCTCACTACCTACTCTGATGCCGATTGGGCTAGATGCCCGGACACCAGACGTTCGACGTCGGGTTTTTGCATGTTCCTCGGTGATAATCTTATCTCTTGGTCCTTGCGACGCCAAACAACGGTGTCACGCTCTAGTGCGGAGGCAGAGTACAGAGCTGTTGTGACGGCAGTGGCTGAATCTTGTTGGGTCCGCCAATTACTACATGAACTTCATCGACCTATCGATAGTGCTACCATTGTGTATTGTGATAACGTCAGTGCGGTTTATCTTTCTGCCAACCCGGTTCAACATCGTCGCACGAAGCATATCAAGCTGGACATTCACTTTGTTCGTGAGAAGGTTGCTCTGGGTGCCGTACGTGTTCTACATGTCCCCTCGTCCTCTCAATTTGTGGACATTTTCACCAAAGGACTACTGACGACATTATCTCATGACTTTCGGACCAGTCTTCACGTCGCTGCTCTCCCGGGTTCAGACTGCGGGGGCGTGTTAGAGCATCACCGGACGGCCGTACCAGGCCGTTCCGATTCTTCCACATCAGCCACGTCCGCTGCTGCTTATCTTGGCGTGCGCCAAGTCTCATATAGATGGCATGATATCTTATGTACATGGAAACTGCTTGTAACCTGATTGTATATCTGTACTGTATATATATACATGAATATGAGACGGACGAGGCATGCGATTAGCAGCCCGTTCTTTCCCAACTTACATGGCGTTTTTGGTAATGCAGGAGTGTACAAGGAAATACTGCTTTGTTTTGTTTTCCTCCTATATTTCATTTCAGAGTATGCCATTGACTGGACACTAGAGTGGAGGGAAACATACTAACGATACAACATTGTACTTTTGACATCCTAATTCCTAAGGAAGAAGGGTATATATAGGCGCTATATGTAGTTTTGTTAGGTAAAAGTGATAAGTGTTGATCAAGTCATGCAAGCACCCTTTTATATATTCTCTCTTGTATCATGTGAATACACGCTGCAAAATCATGTGATCATTCTATTTCCATGTTTTGTTTCCTCTTGCAAGAAGAGAACACAAAATAGTGAGAACTTCATGAAATGAGTAGTCCAGTGTCGATCGCATGAGGGACAGTGAGACGCCCATGCTGTTCAGCTTATACGTACTCCCATCCAGCTGGCCACGGTTGTTCAGGACATGCAGCTATGTGGTCGGCAGTTCAAATATTCAGAAACACTGTGTTGCCATGCAGTCATACAGACAACATATATATGTACATACTTACTAGCTTTAGATCTTAGCATGTATGGATGCATGATCAATATATGTGACTCCTTTCGCGTGCCAAATAGTCTATCTTCACATAAATCATGAATTTTGAAGAGTTACATGTGCTTAAGAGACTCTTTATGTGTTTGTTGATGTTTTTATCGAAAAGAGGGGACGCCCTCGGCTTCTACGTCAAGTGATGTGAACAACCTTTTGTAAATGATTTCAAAGTTCATCATTGAGTTCAGTAAAGTTCAATATATCAAATGCCATATGGCTGCCCCGAGGGCAATGAAAAAGACAAAGGAAAATGAGCTTCATGCATGAATCACAAATCCTACTAGGCCATCAACCAAATTGGTTGAATATTCAAAGTGACCATCTCTCATTGATTGCATTCAAAGTGGCCATCAACCAAATATGCATGTCACTGGAACTGATTTTTGACATGCCTCATTAGGAAGAGGGAATCCAAGCCCATTGCACCCTGAAAGATCAGGTGCAGCCTACAACTGATGAGCTAAAGTGCGGTGCATTGACATTGACCAAGGAATAGCATCTTTCAGCAAATGATTTATGACAATCACTAAAAAAGCCACACGCCCTTCCCGTTCGCTCGCTCCCCCCCCC